>JPKY01000143.1:0-58064 GCA_000769265.1 Hapsidospora chrysogenum ATCC 11550
GGGGGAGGGGGGAAGAAGAAAATGGGATGTAGGTATAGTTTCATCATATATATATATCGACTAAAGCCTCATAGTCGCTCCGTGTAAGTGCATGTCTGATCCACGGCACATACCTTCGGGGAATTCATTATGAGCGACGACAGTCCCATGTGGCATGTTAACGCTGGCAACCGCGTGTCAAAGAAACCGCTCCGTGTATTAGAAACGAATGATAATAATCCTTAATATCGACGTTTCAACTTCCATCCATGTCTCCTGGTGAATTGGCCTCCCGGAGTTGAATCATGACGATCTTCCAGCTGATCTGGATTATTCGAGGACGCCCTACACCGGCATATCCTCTCCTATCTCCAGTGGCATATTCCAGTCGTGTCTGATACGCACGTGGGTCAGGGATCTATACTATCTTGATTGATGCCGCAAGAAAAGTACCGGAGTGACATTGTTAGTGACTTGGTGTGCCCAATCGCGATTGGCAAACGGGCCACGAGGGACTTGACACATCGGAAATGGCAGCTCCTACAACCGCTGTTACATCGCTTGCCGGGTGCGCCGGGGTATTTACAGGTACACGGTTTTCAAGGATAATGGACTTGGTCTAGCTCCAGAGCGCCTTGTTTCATGGAAGTGGAGCAATGACCTGCGTATAAATAATAAACATCATGACTCTGGGCCCGTCGGCTTCTCGAAGTAATATGGAAGATATCGATCATACCACCCACCATGCGCTTCCCAAAGCCCTTGTCGGTGGCCTTGTGTCTTTTTCATGTGGCTGTACACGGTGCAGTGGCAGCTGTCCTCCAGCTCAACATCAGTGCCGTCACGCCTGGTACCATCGAGTCCGACTGGACAACGACATATCACCCGAAACATAAACGAAGCCCGTCACTGCTCATAACTAACGATGGCGGTGCCTCAACGGGGGGGTACCACGTCTTTGACATCGACAATGGCGAGTCCAGCTCTTCTAGTCCCCTTGAAGCTGTGAGGGATCAGTTCACTGGGAGGACCAAGCTGGTCTCCACCATGTACGACGTCGACGGCAAGGATTACCTCGTCTCCATCCCACAGACAACCTCTATCTTCAGCTTTTATGGGCTCCCCAGCTTGAAGAAGAAGCAAGATGTCCAGTTGGACAGTGCGCTGGGCGATTGGTCTGCTCTGTGCCCATGGTCGAGCGACACGGGCAACAACTATCTGTTCCTCTTCGGAAAACGGGAGGGTGTCCAGTACCTTGTTCGCCAGAAGAAGTATGGCGAGGTGGAAATGATGGAGGTATGATCAGCCGAAACTTCTTTCATCCTTGATACCATGTGCTCATGAGTATGCATAGATCCAAACTTTCGAACTGCCATTTGAGTTTTCCGGATGCGCTACCTCCCAGACCCACTCCAAGATGTTTCTAACCCCCGACGACGGGAAGGAGGTCTACTGGTTCGACCTCGCAGAGTCCACACAAGCCCCCGAGATCACTGTCTTCGGCGAGGTAGACGACGACCTCACAGGTGTCACCATCTACAGTTCGAAGAAGCAGGACTACGTCTTCGCGGCACAGACCGACGTAATTGAGGTGTACGAGATTCCTCGCAAACATGTAGGCACGCTGCAGGTCACGGGCCTCGAAGAGATCGAGGTCCAGGGTCTGCACATGCACCAGCAGGCCACCTCCAGATACCCTCAGGGTGTCCTGGCGTATGCCTTGGAGGCAGATGACTTTCAAGGGTTTGGTATCAGCAGCCTCGAGGGTACCCTGCGCGAGCTGGGCATCCCGTTAGATACAAAGTACGATCCACGCCACAAGAAGAGCTCCGGCAAAAATCCCATCAGGAAAGAATGCAGCTACAAAGGATTCCTCACGAAATCGCAACGTTCCAAAACGTGCGACTGCTTCGCGGGCGCCGCCGGACTAAAGTGCCAGGAATTCACCTGCCCGGATGGCTGCAGCGGCCACGGTACCTGCGTCGGGCCCAACACCTGCCAGTGCGACAAGGGTTGGGGTGGTCGGTACTGTGGCTTCCTGCTCGTGGAGCCCGAGTACGAAACGGAGGCCAATGGGCCCGATGGGGATGACCCGGCCATCTGGATCTCCCCGCGGGACCCTGAGTTGTCGCGGATCGTGACGACGACCAAGTCTGATGCTGGTGCGGGACTGGGTGTCTTTGACCTCACGGGCAAGCAGCTGCAAATGCTCCCCGCCAGCCAGCCGAATAACGTGGATATCATTTATGGATTCGACATGAGTGATAACCGTACCGTGGACCTGGCCTATGCGGCCTGCCGAGGCGACAATACCCTCTGGTGAGTTTTCCCTTTATATTCCTCTTCGCAGTTGATACTGCCACGGTTAGGCAACACTGAGCTGACAAGGGGTCAATTAGCATTTTCGAAATGACGCCAGATGGCCGTCTCAAGGACATCCCCGGCGGCATCCAGCCATCCGACGCCGAAGACGAACTGTACGGCTCCTGCGTCTACAGGTCCAGGAAGACAGGCAAGCAGTACCTCTTCGCCAACGAGAAGTCAGCGCGGTACATGCAGTACGAGCTCACCACCACGGCGAACGGGTCACTCTCCACCACTCTCGTGCGCGAGTTCACCGGAGGCTCCGGCGGGCAGGTGGAAGGGTGCGTCACGGACGAAGACAACGGGTGGCTGATCCTCGGCGAGGAACCGTCGGCTCTGTGGCGCTATGATGCTGAGCCGGATGGTGACGGGGAGGGATATCGCATCGCGTATGTCGGGGATGGACACCTACGGGGCGACGTCGAGGGCGTGACGCTCGTGCACGGTAAGACCAAGGATGAAGGGCTCATCATCGTATCCTGCCAGGGTGTCAGCGCGTACAATGTGTACCGCCGCGCAGCGCCGCACAAATTTGTCATGACGTTCACGGTCATGAACTCGGCGGCCGGGAACATCGACCATGTCACCAACACGGATGGGCTGGCAGCGGTGGGTGCGGCGCTGGGTGACGAGTATCCTCATGGTGTTCTGGTCGTCCACGACGACACGAATGAGCTTCACGGCGACGGCGGCGCGGATGCGAACGCGAGCTATAAGATTATTCCGCTGGATAGGGTCCTCGGGGCGCCGGCGCTGGCGGAGCTGAATCTCCTGGACGAGGTTGACGAGAACTGGAATCCGAGGAATTAAAGTGACTGGAGATGACTTGGCCGATTGAATGATGGGGGTATGGTTCAAATGGAATCTCATGCGCAGTGCTGGAGTATGTATAAGATGAAAGAATTAGACATCATAGGACCAAATTCAGTCACACCTCAGGAGGTCTTGCAAAAAGTGAGGGGATGAAAAAAGGGGGTGAGAAAAGGACTAAGAAAGAAAGGAAAAAGGGGAAAAGAAAAAGTAGCGAAGAATCCAAAAAATAAACTTTCAGCACCAAACGTGGATCGAACACGTGACCTAGAGATCTGCAATCTCTCGCTCTACCACTGAGCTATTGATGCGCACTGCAGTGTTGATATCCCCTTATTGCGGTTTATATATCCGCATCGCTGTATGTAAGTAAATCCTCCAGCGCATTGGGTGTACCACTTGGGGGACCACAACTCCGTTTCCCATAGATGGATAGATCAATATTGATTAGATACCAGATTTCTGCGTCTATTACACCCCATGAGTATATTGTTTATTGCCATCCCTCAACAACACATAAGCCGACCCTCGCATACTTAACATCATCTGTTGCCATTGTCTACCCAGTGCCGTGCACCATGGTTTATTGCCGTCGTCATTAGGTGCCTACGGTGGATATCAAAGTGTCTCAACCTGATTTGATAGACTAACGATAGGCTATGATCTCTTTGGTTGCATGGTAGGTCATGCCGTCTAGGGTAGGAGGTCCGTCCGCCGGAGAATGGAGGTCCTCCCCCGTCGCATCACTCACAGTCAGAGGCCAAGCAACTTGGCTGCAAAATTTGATTTTAGGTACCATACTTGGATACGTGACTTGCATAAAGTGTAAGTAAGTTAATGCTTTGACGCCCTTGCAAGGAGCGTTCCTACCGGGTGGTACCTCTCGCGCCGTATGCAGCCCCTGAGCATTTTAACCGCTCTACTTTGGCACACGACCAGCAGTAGTGCTTCAGTTACGCCAACATCATCCTACAGAGTGTTTTACTGCATAGGTTTATCCCTCCAAGCTCTTCAACGTTACTGGAGCGGTAATTGGGAGAAGTGTCAAACATCAGATGCCTGGGGCATGATGGTGAGCTACCTCTTCCATCCCCCTAATATGACAGGTCTCATATGCTGGACAGCATGAATGGGCATGAATAAAGCCCAGTAACAGTGTTACCTACTCCATATTTGAAATGGTAATTGCTCATGCTTACACTTGACGCTCGTTGCGGATGATACCTCGACTAATTGCTAGGCATATGGGGAGCGAAGAGGGCGGGCGACCTGATAGTATTGTACGGTTGTACTCTTACCATCGGTCATACACTACATGGGCAGAAGTTTGCGCCCACTAGCCAACTCTTTACTCCGGCTGCTGTAGTTGGGCCAGACCTTTGACCATTTACCGTAGGAACACCATTTCTCGAGCCTGAGCGCAAAAGAAGACATTAGGTATTAGGCCAAGCCTGCCTCCTGAAAGTAGACTGGCATAAATGCCAATTATATTGTGCACGCTAACTGTCAATATTTTTAAAGGAAACAAAACTCCTATCGTAGGTCTTCTCGCGAATGCCGTGTATGTAACAAGACGCATGTGAAGTCAAATAGCCACACCCAATCTCTCTCTCGCAGACTCCTCCCCCGGTTCATCAAGGCTGACTCCAGCCTAGATGCTCAGGACAGCTTAGCATGGGGAAGAGGTGCGAGATTCTCGCGACCAGACTTAGTCGATTTGACCCGAATCTCAGTCTGACAAAAGATGCCATTCCCAACATCCTTATCCCCGTGACTGCCGGTACTTGTATCCCGCAGTATCGAGTCCTCGCTGTTATTATCGGATACGCCCTTGAAGCCGCGGGCATAGATCCGTGTCTCCGGGCCCCGTCCGCCGGATCCGCCGCCCTCGCCGCCGATGTAGCGCTCCGCGTCGCCGCTGCGCTGCATGTCGCTGAGCTGGTAGCTGCGGCTCGGGTAGGACCCCTCGCTGGAGATGTAGCCGTGGACAACCTTGCTCCAGAGCGGGCGAATGACAGGGATGGAGGCGCAGAGAGCGGAGACGAAGTTTTCGGTTCCTGAGTAGATGAGCATGTCAACCGTGTCGACTAGGTACGCCCATTAGCCGTTGATCCGGAAGGGCAGGGCTCGGAGGATCGGGGGGATGGTGGATGCTTACAGATGTACTCATCCATGGATTTCATCGAGGTTAGCGCCGTTGTGCGCATGATGCCGCAGATTCCGGCACTATATCAATCCGTGTCAGATGTGGGTTGCGTAACTTGCGTCGTTGCGTATAGGAGCTTGGTGGTGGTCTTACAAGACCCCGAGGCTCAGGCCACAGGCGGTAATGATCTTGTCCTTCTTCTTCATATTGAGTTCCCAGATAATAAAGCACGGGATAATCGCCAGGGCAAAGTCGACGCAGACGGCATATGCTGTGCTGAGCGTTAGCAACCGCACCGCTGTTGCTGCATCCAGCGCACATACCGGACACGGTGATACCCGTCGTAGTAAAGTCAAGCCAGCAGTTCCCTTTGACATTACTGTCCCACACCGACTGCACAGGGATGCACTGGATGAAGACGGCAATGGTCAAGAAAGTCGCCATGATGGAGTTGGTGACGAGGATGAACCAGATGAAGACGCGGTGCCAGGTGCGGGTGACGATGCGCAGTAGCAAGAAGCCCACCGATGCCTTGCTGGTGACGATGTTGAAGATGCAGACGCCCTGGGCAATAATCTCGAGCTTCATGGCCTCGGTATAGTCAGCAGGGGGGATGGCCGCGCGCTTCTGGCCGATGCCGAAGGTTGTCCCCGCGCTGATGCATGCCGAGTATACTACCAGTAATATCTGGGAGGTCGTCCTGTTAACACTCTTCCTCGCCTTGTCTCCTCTCTCTCGCTCTGCGGGCACGGTAGTTGACTCACCAGCGTCAGGAGAAGACAGACGTCGTCTAGGCCGGCGCTGCGCAAAATGAACCAGCGGGTATAGCACCGGGCAAGAACAAAGACGGCAGCGAGGCCGCTCTCAACCCAGAGGACGGCATTGAGAGTCGGCCCTCGTCCACCGTAAGAGCTCATGACTTGTAGGTAAGATTGCTCTTGCTGCGCCAGCGTCGTGGCCAACTCGAAAGATACCGGAACACTGGGTCAAAGGCCTCGAAAACGAGATATAGGGAGGAGGTAATAAACTCTTTCGCGACCCGGGAAGGAGACAACCATCATCTCAATGTGGGATTACAACGTTTGTGGGTCGATAGCTGAACCAGGAATCGGATGGTGGCAAAGGGGCCCATCAGGCGAGGGTAAAACCTGGAGAGTGTCAACTCTCTGTTGTTTGTCCTGTCAGATATGACAGAGTTGTTTTTTTCCTTTTTTTTTTTCCGCTTTGGCCCCCACGAGTGGAATAGGTGTGATGGTCATTGGGACAGGCGTGACGAGAGAACATTGGAGTCACATTAAACTCTCCATGTGCCGTGGGGCCCCGAGAAGCTGGGGACCCGGTGCCAGTGACCAGGTCCATAGGCACCTTGGGTTGGGAAGTCGGAAGAAGTTAGGCTCTGAGGAAGAAAGGGCTCGGGGTGACTCTGCTTGCGCAAGTAGAAAGCTGGTGGTTCACTGAGCATGCTCCTGATCCCATCGACCACTACTCGCGATGGGTAGTATGACTAGGGGTCCCGGGAATATGTCACATCCGTCGAGTCTTGTGGGGGTGATTGGTCCCCCAAAGCTTACGAAGGCATCGCCTCTATATTGAGTATGCCTTTCGTCTCGCTTGAACTTTCTCTTCTTGGGGAGGGGGGAAAGTTTCCCCTTGTCCCAGCATGGGAGTATCAACCTGCAGCATTCCCGGAACCTGCATGAGCGCCGGGGGCTGGCTCCCTACTGTCCCAAGAACCCCTGCAGGAGACAGTTGGACGCATTCGGAGACGCATATATGATGCTTTTTCTCCTAGTTCACGTTTGTGTGTGTGTGTGTGTGTGTGTGTGTGTCTTTGCTGTATCTGTCGTGTTCGAAATGAGCCCGTTTAGACATTTTAGTGATAACCCCTTTTTCCAGCAGACTATTACCGTCTATCAGGTCGCCGACTTGCGCTTCTAGCAAATTCGTCACCGTCATGACCGTCAAAATTTCAAACTTCCGTTTGTCTTTTATGACAAAGTTGATTCTCTCAGACCTCGCCGAGGCGGAAAGTCTTCGTGTAACCGAGATGCCCAGTTCGTCTCTGTCTCCCTGGGTGGAGGCTGAGAGCGACTACGGAAACAGCAAACGAGCACTGCCCAACCATTTCTTTCGCCTAGAATTGAACTTTTGGGGTCTGTTATAGTCTGTCCATCATTCCACTGAGAGAACTATAGTCTTTCGGGTCGAGATATGACAACAAACCACCATGCCGCATTCCCGTGATCACAATCGTCTGTCCATCACAGACCTTCATCACACCCTCGTGGCCAATTGCCGATGGCGCTTATGCGTCTGGACCAACTGATTCGATTCCAACACGGCGGCATTCCAACCCCCGTCGACTCGTCGTCTTTTCCCCGTAGCGGTATCAAACGCGGAGATTTCCCGTTGTAACCAACAACACCAGCTCGATGTGTTAGTCAGGCATGTCCCCGTTTCAGTCAAGATTTCAATGTTCCTTACTCGCACAACCACTTGTAGTATTGAGCCGCCAAAGACAGATAGTGGGGATGGACGACCTGCAACTCCAACCCTGGGCTCCCTGACCAACGTCGACGGTGGAGGACGAGGGAACATGGCGATGGTCAAGTTCAACGGTCGCCTGGGTATCTGGTGCTGCCGCGGAAGAGAACCCCTGCTGCCGGACATGGCCATGCAGCCAACGCCCAAACGGCGGAAAAGTGATTCGTTGCCTCGCCCAGATCCGCAGGCCAGATGTTTTATGTCAAGGGCCCGTTGCCGACCGGGAAAGCGTGAGGCTTGCATATACACTTATAAACTCGTGTACTTATATAACGGGCCGACATGCCCGCACCTCCATTCTGCCGTCTTATCCCAGAACCAACAACCCCCTCCTGACCTGTCATAAACCCGTCCGACCCTCCATTGCACCAACAGCCATGTTAGGTTGACTCCCCCTCTTCCCGCTGCAGAAAAAGCAAACATCGACGAAGGGTCCTTGTAGGGACCGGGAATTTACCATGATAGGCCTGCTTGGCCATTTCCCCCACCGTCGAGCGTTTGCTTCGACGTTCCGGATCATGCACCATTGCTGCTCAGTGCTTCTCGGAGGGATCTCTGGTATATGGATCGGGGCTAAGGGGCCCTCTTGCGGCCCTTGCACTCCTTCTGGGGGCCGATCGCATTGTATTTACGGGTGAAGAAGGCGTTTACTCGCATCGCTCCACGACGACCTCGGCCCTGGCCGGCCATCGACCTCCTAGTAATACGGAGTTACGGACATTTATGATTTTGCATCAAATCAGACATAAGATTTCCCGGTCAGCCTCTCAACATCTCCCATTTTTTCACACTCTACTTATTGGAGTCACTGGTGGCTAACTAGTCCTGCAAACGCCGGCTTCCCGTCCCCTATTCACCACTTGCAGTGCATTGCGAAGTTATTTGTAGGTGATGAATAGTCACCTTGGTATGGAACCTACCTGGGATTCACGCACTCGTACTCGTTCGCATAACATTGACAGGTCAAACCTAAGCAGGTTTACGCACGGAGACAAGTGACGACGTGAGGAGAGATGGCACAGCTCCTGTTAGCCGCTAAGACAAAGGGTGACCATGTGCCCAGACACACAGTTCCCCTCCCAACCGTTCCCCCCCTTGATGTACGGACAGGGGAATACATGCAGCTTCTAACGAACGCCCGTCGGTCTCGTTGGTTCGCGCTTGTATAATGGAGCAGGCTGTGACAACTTACATACGAGTACAGTCCTGAACGAATTCCAATCCATTGGCACCTTTATGTAACTGACCCTCCTCCGACAGTTCGAGTGCTGCTGCTGCTTTCCGCTGTCGTCACAGTCGATTCTTTTCTTTGCCTTTTCACTTTCCTCTGTCTATTCCCTGGCATCTGCACTTTTACGCTTATTGAACGAGCCTCGCCGTGTAATCTGTTGCTCCTGGGGGGGTTTACTTTCCCACCCCGTCCCTGTTATCCTTCCCCAATTCCCCTTCAGGGCAGCTCCCATCATCGCCACAAGCTTCACTGTTTCACACAATGGCCGTCGAGAATCTCCTCGCCAAGGCCATTGGCCTGGGCGCGGCCCTCGTCCTCCTTCGCTTCGCCATCACATTCTTTGCATCTCCCAACAAGAGCATTCCCGGCCCGTTCCTGGCCCGTTTTACCGACCTCTGGAGATTCTATGATTACTGGTGCTGCACCCAGACCAGCACCCATCAGACGCTCCACAAGAAGCTTGGCCCTGCCGTGCGCATCGGGCCCAACATGGTCAGCCTGAGCGACCCGGAGCTCATCAAGCAGGTCTATTCCACACGCGGTGACTTTCTCAAGGTGCGTCCGCCATTGCGGTATCCTCATCCCTTGCGATCCAACGCAGGCCTCGACTGACAATGCTGAAAGAGCAACTTCTACGAGGTAGCAGACGCCAGCTCCCAAGGCCAACGGCTCGAGAACCTCTTTAGCACACGCAGCAATGTCTTCCATGCGCGCCACCTGCGCCCCTACCAGAAGTACTTCTCCATGAACAACATCCTGGCTAAGCAGCACCTTGCCGACAACATGATGCGCACCCTGTGTGACCAGCTGGAGCGGCGCTTCGTCGACGGAGCCAACGCGGGAAAGACGGTCGACCTGGCTGACTGGATCGAGTTCACGGCCTGGGATCTCGACTGGGAGATGACTTTTAGCCAGGATATGGGGTTCCTGAGGACTGGTACGGATGTCCAGGGGATGATCCATACGGGCGAGATGATTATGCGGTATCTCGGCTGTGTGAGTATCCCCTTTTTCTATCTCGGTCTCGCCGCCTCATTGACAGTCTCTGCGCAAACTGAGTCGGTTCACTGACGCTTGAGACACCACACAGGTTGGTCAGATACCATGGCTCGACAGGCTCCTGGGCAAGAACCCCTACTGCCCCATCAAATTCGCCACGTTCGAGCACGCGGCCCTCTACTGCGTCCAGCGTGTCATGGAGCGTGCCGCCGCCCGAGGCACCAGCAGCGAGAAAAAGGACATGGGCAGCGGCGACTTCCTCGACAACTTCCTCGACGCCAAGGAGACACACCCAGACACCGTCGGCGACAATGAAGTGGTCAGCTATCTCATGATGAACGTCCTCGCGGGTGCTGACACGACGGCCATCGTCATGAAGTCCATCGTCTGGTACATCCTCTCGAGCTCACGGGACAGGAATGACAGCGACGACAGTGTGAAGGCTAGACTCGTCGCCGAGCTCGACGCCGCGAATCTGAGCTTCCCCCCCAAGTACGAGGAGACGAGGGACCTGCCCTACCTCAACGCCGTGATCCGCGAGGGTATGCGCATGCACCCCGTCATCAGCGGCATCCTCGAGCGTGTCGTGCCGCAGGGCGGTCCCGGTCTGACACTCCCGGATGGCCGAGTCATCGCCCCGGGAACAAAGGTCGGCCTCAGCGCATGGGTTACCTCGCGCAACGAGGACACCTTTGGTCCGGAGCCGGACAAGTTCAACCCGGACCGGTGGCTGCAGGGTCCCGGAGAGTCGGACGATGCCTTCGCGGCGCGTCTCCGGAGGATGAATGGAGCTGACATGACCTTTGGCGCCGGGAATCGCATCTGTGTAGGTCGCAACATGGCTAATGTTGAGATTCACAAGGTCGTCTCGACTCTCTTTTCTCGCTACGATGTAAGTACTTGTCTCTCTTTGTTCCTCTCGCTTGTTGGGGTCATTGACTTGGGAACAACTAACACACCAAACAGATAAAGCTCGACGACAGTCGCAAGCAGTGGTCCCCTCGGTGGTGGTGGTTCACTTTCGTCGACAACATCCAGGTCAAGCTTCAGCGTCGCCCTGGAGTTCCCGAGGTCAAGGCTCGATAGTTTTACACATGTATACTGCGTAGCGAATTGTTGCTTTTCCCTTCCCTTTGGGAAATGGTCCAATATATAGCACCTCTATACCAAGGCGTGATGGCGCATATTTCCAGTCTATTTGTCGCCGGCAATATCGTAGTCACACCGCATATTATTGCGCTATGCAATTTGGCCTCACAAGCTTGGAATATAAGTAGTATTGGATGACATGACCCCCGCCAACCACAGTCTATCTTTGTACTCGACCCGGTTCAAGCACGTTTCCTTGCCACAAGGTACAGATTCGCCAATTCCCCGGACAATCCGATATCAAGACTCCTACATCCACCGCTATGCCCTCCAACAAAGACCGCTTATACGTCGCACTCCACGCCCGAGCCGGCCGCTCCAAGATGCCCGGTGGCGAAGACAAGTCCTCCCCCCATCCCGTCCTACCCCGGCACCTACCGCGTCGACTGACGTCCCCAATCCCGCCGACAGATACCACTGGGCCCTCCTCATCGGCCCCAAGCACGAAGTCGCCGGTGAAAGCGGCAAGGTGCGGGGCAAGCGCATCCACGCCAAAGAGCGCATTCTCGACGATGGATCCGGCACGTCGACGTGGGTGTACACAGAGGAAGAGGTCAACATGAAGGCTGTCATGATGCTGCTGGTGCGCGTGCAGGTGGCCAAGTGTAGAGACACAGAGGGTGTGCTCGCAGCGCTGAGGACCGTGCCCTTACGAGGCGGTAAGAAGCCCGCGTGGAATTGCGTTGCCTGGGTGAGGGAGGCGTTGGAAACACTGGACGGCACTGGTGTTCTCGGGAGGTCTGCCGTCCTGGAGTGGTCAAGGGTGAGGGACGCGTCTATGGCGTATGCCCAGAAGAAGGCTGCGGAGCATCGATTCGATGGCAAGGCCAAGCCGGGGAGGTTTGATACGGCAAAGGTGCCTACGTATGACCTGTTGCGGAATAGGGAGATGATACCATGATGGAGGAGGCATGTATATCTACTTGGAGTTCTTGTGTCTCTAGACACCACGTCTTCCCAAGGGTGCTTCGTATCTCCTCCGTGTTTTGTATCAAGCCACAGCGCCATCCACGGCCACATCGCGCGGTATATCATACTCCCTAGACGCTTCCGTGCAGAGCAGGAGGATCACAGAGTCTCTGGTAAACCCCAGCTTGGACTTTTCCTCCGCCGTCAACCGCCGCAGTGCGGCCAGCGGCGCAGATCCACATGGCCCGGCGTCAACACCCATCGACCGTAGGTCAACCGCGGCAAGATGCGCCTCGTAGTCTGACACCGTGACGCTGGCATCAACGCCAGCTTTCAGAAGCGGCCAGGCAATCGTGGAGACGGCGCCGCAGTCTAAGCCTGCCATGATAGTTGGGGTCGTCCTAGTGATGACCGGTTCGCCTTTCCTCAGGGACATCCAGAGACATGCTGCCGTGTCTGGCTCCACGGTGACTACAGCTGCCTGTCTTCCTGGTGCCTTGAAATGGGTCACGACGGATTGCGCAAGAGAACCCACCCCGACAGGAGTGATGACGAGGTCGACTGATTTGTCGCCCAGCTGATCATCAACCTCGCGCAGCATGGTCGAGTACCCGTCCACGATCCATGCCGGGATATCTTCGTAGCCCTCAAACGCAGTGTCCTGGACCAGGATACCCCCATCGCATAACGTAGCTGCCTCATGCGCAGCAGCAATTGCGTCCTCATAGCTGCCAGCCGACTTGACAACCACCGCTCCTTCACTCTCAATAAGCTCAATCGTCGCCGGCGCCATGCAAGCCGGGACGTGAACCTCCACTGGCAAGGAGAGAATAGCGCCCATCCGCGCCACAGCCCGCCCGTGGTTACCATCCGTCGCCGCGTAAAGCTTCAACGGACGAGAGGCGGCCAAGATGTCCCTGAGCGCGTCGATGCTTGTACCGAGAGGCAGATTGAGGCGTTGCGTGATGGCGCGGAACATGCCCCACGACGCGCCAAGGATCTTGAACGAGGGGAGGCCGAGGCGACTGCTCTCATCCTTCACGTAGACGGCGCCTACGCCCGTTTCTCGGGCTATGCCACCCAGCGATATGAGCGGCGATGGCGCATATCGGGGCAGCCTCTTGTGGAACTCGGTCACGAGGTCATCTGGCGATTTCGGAGCCGCCGAATCCTTCAGGCTGCTCACCCTGGAATTGAAGTGAACCTCTCGGCGCGATGGTGTCATGGTTCGTCGTAGAGAACAGGTATGATCTGAACTCGCCGGAAACTCCACTTCGTCCTCCGGCACCTCGGGTTCTTTTTTGTTTGCGGGAAAGCTGTACAGCCGTGATCCCGACACCACAATCCACGTGATGTTAACTCACTGCGCGGACGGTGGTGAGAATGGTAACGACGCATTCTGACCTTAGATAACAGAAGTCCCCTCGACAAATATCGAATCTGTTTGTGTCTTTTTTTCTTTTTTTCAATCTATTTACTTGTTATGCTTCTCCTCTTCTTCTCTCTCTCCCTCTCCCTCTCTCCCCCCATCTCTCTTTTCCTTTTCTTTGTTCCTCTTCGTCCTACGTTGTATTTTCCCCTGTGCCTCCCGCGTGGAGGGCCTTCTGCGCCGAGGCTATACATTCCTTGCAGATGACGGTGAAACATGCGCGGCAGTACCCGGCGCAATAAGGGGCGACCGCTTTGCAGACTCTACAAGTGTTGGGTCCTGCTTTAAAGTCAACCTTCTGATGTTGGCAAGTTCCTGGGTAGATAGCCGGAGTCGTAACAGTCGGCACCCTGAGTGCCTCCGTGAGGGATCGGACCAGAAAAGTGTTGTTGCGCGGTGAAGCGCGCGGTGAAGCACGCCTTTTCGCAACCCTCGAGTTGTCGCCAGCGACTTTGCGGATGGTCTCCTTTTTCTCGAGGTCCCGGCTTGAATGGTTCCGATTCTGTGTGGGCCAGCTTGCCGTCGCAGTGCTCCGGGACCTTGGGGGAGAACCCCCAGCATCGGATCGAGAAGAACTCGACGCATCACACAAAGAAGAGCTCGAAGTAGCAGATCCCCGGCGCGTCAACTGCTGCGATGATTCGGCCTCGTCGATGTACCGGTTCTGGATGTTCCGTTCCACATCCACCGATCGAATACGGGCGCCAACTGCGTTCGTGTCGGCCTCCAGCATGTCCACCTGGCAACGAGCCCTAGCCAAGTTGTCTTCCAGAGCCCTTCTCCGCCATTGCCAGTTGTCCTGCCTGCCGCGTCCTCGTATCGCTGCCCAGACCCGCCGTGTCAACTCAGCCAGATGTGCCAGCAGGCCACGCTTGTTATGACCTATGAGGCGATGCATCTCGTACTCTAGGTACCGATAGCGCTGCCTGTGGCGGTGGTATCCTCCATAACATTTGTCGTATTGGTCGAAAAGCTCTTTCTCCGCCCGGTTCAGGTTACTTACGACCCGACGAGCCGCAGGTACGTCGACGGTCCTCGTAGCGCCATCTACCATGTCCCATACGTCAACACCGATCCCATCACAGATACATCTATACTCACCGTGGTGTGTTCGAGAGCGTCGCCTCGACCATCGTAACAATTCGCGGTCGACGACCCGCCTCTCTGAGTGGCTCCACTGCGGCATTCCAGAGTTGCGCTGGGCAGCAGTGAGGCGAGAGACGTTGAGGTGACAGTGTGTCAGGATTGTTGGTTATGGGGTGTAGGAGAGAGAGTCTGAAATTGAAAGCAGTAAAGTCATCAGCTACTTATGCATCTTCTCTGTCGCCAGTGACGGGATGGAGACTCCCGACGCGGCCACCGGTGACCTGGGCGATGGGGCAAACATCGAGTCTTGGCCGTCGCTTCATGGGGATGGGCGGAATCTGGAAGACACATCCCGCCATATTCTGCGCAGCCGCGCAAGGCGGCCTTCATTACTTCCATCGCCGTATCATGTCTCCTTTCTTCTCGCTCTTGCCAGTCCCCTTCTTGGCCTCTGCCCGATCAAGCCGTTCGCGAATTTGGTGTACTTCACCGGAGAGGAAATTGATGGAACCTTCGATCTCGGGGTCCAAAAGTTTGACTTCGCCGAACGGACTCTCAGCTAATAGGCTGTCCTCCAGCAGCTGCGCTGCCCGGCGCACATCGTCCATGTGGGCGGCAGCCGCAGTTTCGAAACCCTCTTGACTTCCCTGAGCCACATCAGCAGCCTTCTTGGAACGCTCTTCTATGGCAGTCGCAAGTGCCTTGAATTTATCACCGCCATCGATGTCATCATCCAGGTAAAGAGCAAGAGACTGGAGCAGTGCTTCGATGGGAGGCTCTTCGAACAGTCCTGATGACCGTCTTCGAGTACCGATGTTGGCAGTGTTCGCACGTCGGCGCACAGGGGATGCCGGCACTGTGGATTTCGCAGGAGCCTTGGGCTGCTCCGTAGGGGCCGATAGTTCTGTTCTTGCTGTAGCGAGAATCGAAGCTGAGGCAGTCTGGTGAGATCTGTACGCATCCAATCTGTCTGTGAGTCGCTGCATGCGGTCCAAAATATGGTCGAGACAGTCGTTCATCTATCGCAGGTTAGCATTTGATGATCAGAACATCACAGGGCGACAAACGTATGCCACGGCTGTAGCGGATCGTCCTAGGCTTTGGCCGCTCCGTGAAGAAATCGACTTGAGCGCTGGCTCCAGATACTGCTGTTCCACGGACATTTGGGCCACAGGGAGGATCTCCGAGTACAATGACTCAACCTCTTCTTGCAGTGTTTGAACGTCGCTCTCGGAGGCGTGCCGAAGCTGACCGCTGCACTCCGCCTGGATGAGCGACTCCAGATACACTCTATCCAACTTTGTACGGAGCATCTCGACGGTATTCTTTATTAACCTGCACAGATTTAGTGTCGTACAATGTCACTCGTAAAACAGTTACCAACCTCATGCACACCTCCCGTAATTTGTCGACGGTTTCTGCTCCGTCGGGATCTTGTTGGTCCAGCTCCCAGCCCAGCTTTTGCAGGCCGGACAACAACTTATCATCAGATCCCAGGATATCGTTAACGGCCTGACTCAGAGCAGTCCCAGACTCGTCCGCATGCTGCTCGATGTCCGATATGCGAAAGCCCAGGCTGTGCGACAAGTCCTCGACCTCCCCTCCTGTCAGTAATGGGAAAAGTGGATGGATAGTGGGGAATAAACTCACCTCAGCGGCTATGTGCTTGCGTTCGGAGTCGGACCTACGTTGACGGGAGTATTCAAAATCTCGCCTCCGCGCATCACTTTCGGTCGTCTTCTTGACCAAGCGAGACAGGGCATCCTGCTGTTGTTTCAGGGTCTCGGTCTGCTTCGAGATAGCTTCAGTCGAGCGTCTGAGCTCCTCGATAACTGTCCTAATGTCGTCTTCGGTGACAGCCTGCACCTCTGCCAGGTCATGCAATGCAGCGAGCCTGTCCACCTCGCCGCTCTTGTCTAACGCGTTGTACCTAGGTCTGGATGTCAGCACATTCCGAAACGCAACGTTCCACTCTTCTCGGATGATCCATCTTACAAGGCCATCTCAGACGCGGTGAGTAGATTGCCAGGTCCGAGGTGCATATTCGCCCACTCGGCAAAGGGAGCTCCGTGCGCTGGGTCGTCCAAGGCATGTTGCACCTCTTCCCGCTCGACTTTTACGCCGTACGCGCGCGCCGCACCCAGGAGTACAGCCTCGACATTTTCCCTCATTTTGGGGTCCATTATGGCCATGCGGTGCCCGAGCTGGCGCGTCGAGCAAGCTCTTTGAGGTACAACGTGCCACAGCGTGGGCGGATGAGCGCGAGGCTGGTGTTTTGCGCGGCAGTGTCCTATCCGCGGTATCCGCGGTGCGCTGGTCCCTCGTGGCGGGCTCGGGACTCCGGAGGGTAGCGGTCATCCAGCTTGCGAACACTCGGTCTCGGCGTTTGCAATGCCCAACCTGATCAGACAGTTGGTCTCGAGTGGTTCACAAAGGCACGAGGAAAGCTGGTTCGGCGCGTCGGTGTCGCAGTCCCTGTGGTCTCTGGGAAGACTAAGCAAGTGGTTATGAGCATCCGAAGAGATGCACGCTATGGACACGGGTTGCCACGGTCGGATTGCCGGAACTGAATTGGCATGAGAGTTGGGGATATTGGCGGTCAAGGTGCTCGGGAGTTTGGCGTCGTTCGCTGTACAGTGCTATTAGTATTGCTTTACCTGTACCTGTGGGCGACCTGGCATTTTGGGGGTCGCTCTTGCCCTGTTACAGCTGGCATCGTTCCTGCCTCATCAGTGCATTATAGCGCTCTTGCCTCACTGTTCTACCTTGGTGGAGACCGCCTGCCTGCGACGCGCCTGTGAATAGTGGGGCTGACTCGAGCAGTCAAGAGCACCACCACTGGAAGGTAAGAGGTCCATCGCGTTTTCCTCCCGTCAACGCATCGGGCTGCATCGTGCCTTCAGAACTCGGCTGCATCCCCACCTGACACATCACCCTTCAATGTTTATTCACCGAATGTTTGTTCTCTTCGAGAGGTCAAGACAGTATCGTGGCTGGCGAGTCCCCGCAAGATTAAGCTAGCCGAGATCCCGTACATCTGCAGTCGACATTAACATCCCTAGCGTCTCGCAACGTCAACGTCGTGTCCCTGGAGTTTCGACTATCCCTTCATCACCCGAGCGTACGACGCATCTTCATCACCACCCCAGATATCCGGGGACTGGGGATCACGACGTTTGGGTCTCTGGCCCACCAAGAGTCTGGAGATGCGAGAAACAATGCAGCGAGCTATGGCGTCGGCATTCAGCGCAGTACCCGCCTTGGCTTCGTTTGCTTACCCAAGCCGGCGGCCGAGACGCCGAGTTGCAGGATGACTGCGGCAAGCAGCGCCCGTCGTTTCTCCCATCCCAGCTACATGACAGGCGTTAAATGCACCAGCGACAGCTCCAGGTCCGGATCGGGCACCCTCACGATCTACAACGGGCAAGGTGCCGAGCCATTGGACCCTGGCGGGAGCCAGTGGGAATCACGTCGCTAGGAGCAAACGACATGACGTACACATACATCGCTCGGTTTGCCTGGCGCCACAATCCGATAGGTAAGATCGGATGCTGCTATCGCCTATGAGCTGGTCGAAACCAGATGGAAGTGCAATATAGCCAACGGCGTGGGGCCAACGAGGCCCAGGTGAGTTCTTTGTACCATTCCTCTTCCCAAGGACCTGCTTGTCCTCCCTTCTCCCAGGGCCCAGATTCTCTTCTCGACCGCCGGGTATCGACATGGTACACGTATATTCCCCGATCGTGTCAGTTTCAACGTGTCATAAGCGTTACTTCGGCACACGACCCCCGGAGCTCCATGTAACACCCCGAGCGAGCCCCAACTTCCGGTCACCCAGCCCACCTCGTCCAAGGATTTCGCTTACGGGGCTCACCGTTTCAAGCAGCCGATACTAGCGGTCTCCATCTCCGTCTCCAGACTCTTCCACCTCGGCGTTTGCAGTCGGCGGGGCCATGAATCATCCTCGGAATCCGCACCGCCAGTTCACTTTAGACATTGATGTGTTTCCCATGCGGCCAAGCAGTCTTCACATCGGCTTCAGGACGCTTCAAAGCTTGCTTGCTCTGCGCCCTAGCAGCAGCATATCCTTTACCGAGATGCGTCATAGGCTTTCTGGGAAGCTTGGCGAACGTCAACTTACACTCAACCGCCAGTCCATTGCAAGTGCCGCCAGCTGGCAACAGGGCTAGCTCGCCACTCGCCCATACTCTTCTCACCTTGTTGACTCTTGGCCGGTTCTCTGCTTCTATCAATTTTTCTTTCGAATCATAGCGTGTTAAAAGGTGCCTCTTTTCTTCTCTTCTTCTTTGCTGAGTGCCGTTTCTCAACTCTTCGTTGGTAGAGCGGCGACTTCTACCGCCCACCTCGCCATCCACCTCCACAGGTGTCACTCAACTGCAACACCTGCGGAGAATATAATTGCTATAGTTCGGCCATCATGCCGCTGTCCGGCATTTGGTCGTCCCGGATCCGGGAAATTCTGGACCGGATCGTTGAGCTGGCCTGGGTAATGGTCATCTACTTCTCCAGCGAGGCTACTATCTGGGGCCTCAGCCGTGCCATGGCTCCTGCTGGCATCCCATTCTTCGCTTCGATTCTCGGCATGGTTATCATCTCCGGAATTACTACGACTCTTTACCTTTGGCGCCGCAGCTTTGAAGAGGTCTACCACAGATGGATCAAGTCCAAGGTGAGTTACGCCTAAAGGCCGTGGCATGGTTGGACACAGGTGTCACTCACACTGATCTGTGCCCCAGGTCGATTTTACCAGTTCTCACATGGGTGTCGGCTTCACCATTCCCATCATTATGATGGCCCCAGATGAGCTCTTGGACGCCCAAGATATTGCTCGCGTAATTGGAAACTTCGGTGCGTTCCTCTACTGGCTGGCCACACCACCGCGCTCCGCATATTAACCTTGCGGCCGACAGTTATTACGAATCTGGTCTCCTGGACATTTGTCTTTTTGGCATCCTTGCTAATGACGACGACTATCGTACGGGCCAGGGACCGTCTTGCCCCTAGAGTTGACGAACCTATCCTCCCTGGCCCCAGAACCTCGAGCCCTCCGCGCATCAGTCCTACGGGCCGACGTTTTGGTCGGCCCTCTGTCACCTCAGGTGTTGAGAAGGTCAGCGACACTGGACCAAGTACGCCGATCAGCAGCCAGCGGCCATCCCTCGATTGCGTGCCCCTCCCACGCCGCAACAGCCAGGCGGCGTGGTCGAAGCTCGGCGCACAATACCCCATCTTCCTGTCATTCGCCAGTCTCCTAACTATCGGCGCGCCTGTCACCGCCGCCACTGGTGACTCTCGGTTCCTCGACGGCTGCACACTTTTCTTCGTCTGGATCACGTCCATCAGATTGCAGCGCCTTCTCAAGCAGTCTGAGCTGTGCCTCGGCTCTCCGCGTCTGAGGAATGCGTGTGCGACGATCATGAACCCCGTCCTCATAACCACTCTAATAATGATGGCCTATACCCGGGCCAAGGTCGCAGCCATATCGGGATTCGACCTTGCGCGCGTCCTCTCAGACTTCAGCAGCGGCTCGCCCTTGTACGCCATCTGGACATCCAGTGTCACCCACACGGAGCTTCCGGGTAATCCTGACTTGTACTTTGGTGCTGGCGATGCAGCGCTCTCGATCCTCGAGGTGGGCATTCTCATTTGGGGCTTTAAGCTGTACGAGTGCCGTAGACAACTGTACAGCATCGCGGGGCTCTCCACGGTCATCCTCTCTGTCGCCGCGGCGGCCGGAAACGTCTTCCTCTGCGTCGCCGGCGGTCACCTGATCGGACTCGAGGGCCCCGAGGCGCTAGCCTTTGCCGCCAGAAGCACAACCTTGGCGCTTGCCAAGCCGGCCATCGAGACAGTGGGAGGCAATATGGTTGTCAATGCTGCGTTGGTGGTGAGCAATGGCATACTGGGACAACTGCTCTACCCTTTTGCGCCTGGGCTGCTGGGAGTGAAGCGGAAAGAAGAAGTCAGTTCTGCGACATCATCGACCAAATCAAGCCAAGAGACAGGCTCTAGTTCCCAGCGAGCATTGCTGAGCAGTGAACATGGCCACGGACATAAACGAGCTGTCGGAGACGATTTGGACGATGCGATGATCATCGCTGCGGGTATAACCATCGGCATCAACGGTGCGGCCATGGGTGTCGCGTACCTCTACGAGAACAAGAGCCGGGCGGCGCCCTACGCCGCCCTCGCCATGACCGTCTTTGGCGTCATGACAGTCGCATTTACCACGGTCGAGCCGTTCAAGACGGCTGTGATGGATTTGGCCAATCTCTGAAGGGCCATCCTCCTCATTCCTCAGATTCCCTAAAAGTTCTCAGTGGTTTGGCTTCTGACGAAGGGATAGATTAGACTTCCGGGTCGCTGGAGTTGGTGGGGGAGACATTGCTAACGATTTCACTTTGCGGCAGAGAGCCGCCGGAGTTGGGCGGACAAGCATAATGGTTTTCATGCTGCGGCAGACGGGCCGCTGGAGTTGGGCTGAAAAAGACTAATGGGCTAACGACGAAAGGACGAAAAGTAGAACGGAAAAGTCCACGATGGGGACACGGTGTGTGCGATAATACGACAACGAAACGCATGGCCGATGGCCACTTGCTTTAGATACATACTGACTTAGAGAAAATGGGCAACGGACGGTGGGATCAATAGAGCACCTAATCTATCTTGACCACCCGACATACAATGGGTCGTTCGAGGAGCACGAGGCAATAAAGAAAAAGGCTACACGCGGCTCTTTCAACCATTGTTCTTCTGACTTCCTCATCTCGCTTCGGTCACATTGTACTTTGACTACCTGCTACCCACCTAATAGTCACTTCACTGCATGCTCCAGCTCCCCAAGTCCCATCTCTGCAGGTCATGGAAGAAGAACGAAGGCCACGGATTCTGACTTGCACTTGTGTGACTTCAGCTTGCTACCCAAGTGACTGCGGAGTGGCGTGGCGTTGTCGTGGCGAGCCCAACAAGACCGCAGGGTTGCCTCGTCGGGCACCGCATCGTAGGAACACCAATACACAAACCCATCGACTAACACGATGTTCTTGAGAGAATCGACAAGATCACAGAAACCATGACCGACACCTTTCGTCTCGATGACTACAGGACCGTCGTGCCGAGAAAGCTATGGAGGGTGATACATTTTAAGTCCCAGAGTCGCCGAGATGCAGCTACAAACGACATGGTGTCAGCAGACACAACGCGCGCAATCTCCACTGAAAGGAGTCTGAAGCAGGCCGCTGAAGAGCATTTCGACTGGTCCGGCAGAGAAGCCAGTTGTTTTATATCTACATTTAGTTGCCAAAAACACGCTCGAAGGTGGGCCGAGCAGCGCCAGTCGAGGCAGGGTCAGCCCTCGATAAAGCACGAAGTCTACATTCAAGACATCGACACGACAGAGTTGCCCGTTGATACGTACGTATTCGACGCCACGTCTCTGGCCCGCCACTTACGCATAGATCACCGGTACTCAAACAACGAATTCATCTTCCTCTATCGCATTCCAAGCGCGTCTCTTGGTCGCATGTGGAGCCTTGGGGAGCTTCGAAAGCGAGGTACGCACACATTGCCACTTGAGTATGGGGTAAGTTTCGCTGACGGGCAGACGCAGATAACCGTTTTGCATTCCACCCAGACGATATCTGCAGAGGTGTAAAGCTTCTTGCTCTGCTGGCAGCGATGGACAATATTCGAATCGCCTAGTGCTCTGTCAATACAACTCATTGGCCCGGGAACCGATATGCTTTTCGATATGCTCACAGCCTCTGATGATGCATTACCCGAGCCTTCGGTCATGGGCTTCTGGCCGAACCACAAATCTCCCACGGTGTTGCAAGTCGAAAGGACCAGAAGGTGGCACGTAAGTCCGCATGTGGTGGAGACCAGTGTAGCAAGGGTTCGATTGGCATAACTCTTCACAACTCGACATATCCTGGTCGCCCGAGGAGCACGAAGTAGGAATAAGACAAAAAGTGTATATAGAACTCTTCGCGGCTCTCTTAGCCGCACTTCTCTTTTACGAGCTCTTCTTTCCTTTTTTTTTCCCCCTCCGACATTTGTCGTTGACGCCCTTCGGTGTTGGAGTCACCCCATCGTACAACGCCTCCTCTTGACGGCACGACCGTCATGCTCCTGTGTATCCGAGATCTACTCCAACCTGCCATAAAATCAGCACAAGGTCCCAAGGAGGGGTTGTTGCCCACAGCTGGGTCGGCAAATGGCAAGCTTACCTCTCAATCAGGTGCAGCCCACTCGCCGTCTCGACCACGCCGCTCATCTGCCCCGGCTTGAGCGCAAAAGCCGCATCCTCAAACTCCTTCTGCATATCACCCTTGCCAAAGTACCCGAGATCACCGCGCTTGCGGGCAGACGAGCAGTCACTCTCGGTAAGGGCCAGCTCCCCCAGGGAAACGGCGCCCGACTGGATCTTCTGCTCGTGGGCGAGGATGATCTCCATGGCCTCATCCTTGGTGCGCGTGATCTCGGCCTCGCGCCAGCTGCTGGGTCGGCGACTCTCGCGGTGCTTGACGAGGAGGTGGGCGGCGCGGATCTTGCCCTCGGGGACGCCGGGGGCGGCTCCCGGCCGGGTGCCGGCACTGTGGTGGGCGGCCATGTAGTGCTTCAGTTTGTCGGTGTCGGTGCCGGCGGGCGGTTCCCAGCGGGAGACCTTTTCGAGGGCGTTGAAGTAGTAGGGGAGGTTCTTGGAGTTGGAGTGGCGGACCTCCCAGTGGGGAGGCAAACCGGTGTCGGCCTGGGGTGAGAAAAGGTCAGTCGTTTTTGTCAAAGAGAATTAAGGGACAGGGGAGAGGGGTTGGCATCGAGGGGCATGAAGTCGACGTACCATGGTTGTGGTAGTGGTGGGAGTAGACGAGGAAGAAGCTGAGAGGAGCAAAGCTTTGGGCTGGTGCTCACGGGGGGTGCGGGGAGCTCGAAGCGGGTATATAGATAGACCAGTAGCGACAAAAAGATACCAATGACAGGTGAACGACGTGCGTCGGGGATGGAGCGAGCGAGCTGAGCCGATATGGAAGCCCCGCGAGTCCGGCGAAGTCTGCGATGATGATGGGGCTGTCGGTCCCGTCCAACAGTCAAGGAACCGCAGTGGGGCCGTCGTCAGCGCCCGCAAACTGGATGCGGGGTACCTGGTAATAATCACATACAAATTCAAGGGATGAACGTGCCAGTGTCAGTGTCATGTGGCTGCGTGCGACTACCTAACCAGGTAGGGAATAAACAGTGGTGATGGAGGGCCCCCACTCTATCCTCCTACCCTAAGGTACAGTATGGCTACTATACGAGTACAGGTACTTACTCGAGGTATCTTGGAACTAGCATCCCAATCCAGGTCTGATATTCTACCCGTAAGCATGAAAAGGAGGGTCTCGTGGACATTTGGGGAATTGAACAAGACTGATGACATGCGAGCCGGATTCCGGATCCAGGACGCTGGCATGGTTGTGGGTGTCCTGTGACATGCGCCTCGTGCTTCACCCGAGCAGGAGAACCGAGATTCCATTGGTCTGGGGATCCAAGACCACTTGTCGAGTGTGGTATACTGAGATCGAGGACCTGGCCTAGTGACGCGCCTCTGCAATCCTATTTGCCCGACACCTGCCATCTGTGGCCCTCGATTGATGATGCTGACGAGGGGGTGCCTCGTTTTCGTGGTGGTGTGGTTGCTGGGACGGTGGCCTCCTGCAAGGGACGGCCCCGCATCAGAGGGGCAACGCGACGTTTGAAGCGGGCTGTACATCAGTCTAGGACTACCTTAGTACTCTGGAACAGAAGGGACACATCCATAACATCGATATTATCTGTAGGTACTAAGTAAGAGAAAGCGGACAGGTGGTAGAAAGCGGACCACCCTAGCCCTGCAAGAATCACTAGACCCACTTGCCGACATGCACAAAGCGACCTCAGCACTGCAGCAGTACGTCTGTACGGTCCCAGTACTCACCAGAAGAGAGAAAAAAAAAGGCCCGACACCCTGGTATTTATGTGAATCTACGGACGTAAAATCAGAGCAATTTCTTTTTTTTCGTTTCAATATCTTATGTGCAGCTAGCAGTGATAGAAGTTTCATTATTCCTACTAACCTGAGGGAGACGCTTGTTTACCCACGATGCTTGTTGCTGACATAATGTGGTGATTACGTGCACAGACCGCGAGCCCCACCAAAACTCGGGTCTTGCCTGTCATCATCCTGTTGCCTTCATCATCCACCCCACTACCTATATCGCAACTTCACACTTGCATCTCCCGTTGATGCATCAACGGCACTGCGTGCATCATCCTTCGAGTATCACTTATCTCTGACAACTCAGATACCGCGACTTTCGAAATAACTGCACTTCAACAACGGCCCACTCCAGTCACAAGCCTGCCGACCTCTGTTTACTAGCCACCGGCGAAACACCACAACAAAATGGCCACACCGCAGTCCACCGCATCCCAGGACAACGCGCCCGGCAAGTCCAAGAAGCTCGAGCAAATCACATTTCGCTTCTGCTCCGAGTGCTCCAACATGCTCTACCCCAAGGAGGACGAGGACGCCCACAAGCTGCAGTTCACCTGCCGCACATGCCAGTACACTGAGGACGCCCAGACCACCTGCGTCTTCCGCAACATCCTCAACACCTCCGCCGGAGAGACCGCTGGTGTCACCCAGGACGTGGGCTCAGATCCAACGGTTAGTGATGATTTGTCTCCCGTCGTCTGCTTATGCTGCGGCATCGTTATTCCATGCCTCGTCTGCCAGGACCCCCTCAACCACGTTAAGGAACCCGGCTACCCCGAGGATGCGATGGTCGACCACCACTTGTACACTGGACCCGATTGCAAGGATCTAGCATGCTACGGTATCTGCCGATTTGACGCCGAGGGGGAGGAACCGGAGGAGAAAGAGTGGGAGCGTCTCCGGAATGAGTGTTTCCCTGATGACTACGACGAGGCCTTGATGTCCGAACTTGCCGCCTCCGACAGCACAGACACATCCGACAGTGGCGATCCGACCGATGCGATGTACTCCATGGTCCTCACAGGCACCTTCTAATGCAACGCACGCGCCACGACTTGCGGATATACGACGACTCACGGATATACCTCGTTTTAGAGTTTTGCTTTGGCCCATTGGATATCATCCTGGAGTTTTGCCCTCTGGATCTTGCCCTGCGCCGGATTTATTGTACACCTTATGGCTGGAGTCTCGCCCCGAGTTATTGGGGTTTGCGGCCTTGCATATTGGCTGCGCATCATCTTGTCCCGAGAACTGCTGGCTGACCTGCGTGACGTCGACAGCTCCCTCGCTCCAACAAGGCTTGCCCCGCTTGCAGCCACGAAGAGGCCGTCTTCTTCCAATCTCAGCAGCGAAGCGCCGAGACTGGCATGGTAAGCTGCGCCCGCCATCATAATCTCTCATGCAGGACAGTATCGTTAACTCGGGCGGTGCAAAGAAACTGTTTTATGTCTGCTGCGAATGCGGCCACATCTTTACATGATGTACGACGACGGTTACCGAGTTACGATACCCCCGCGCCCCTGGTTGCGGACCGATTTGGCACTCTTTTGATGGGGTTGAACGGCGAGCCCTTTTGGCATTTGCATGGCGTTGCAAGGATTTGGCGTTGCAATAGTTGGATTTGGAGTCTGGCAAGCGGTTTGGGCCACATTTTTGAGTGGCCCTGGCAACTCGCAGGAGTTCGTATACGGGCAGACGGACATGTATAGAAATTGAGAGTTCAAGAAGAACAAAAAACCGGTCCCCTCGCAAAGTGAAGTGATGAAGGAAGTCGTCATGATTTAATGTATTTTTACACATGAACGCCGTGCATTGTGCTTGGCCTCCTGTCTCGTAGTTGTACAGAATTTCAGTTGTACAGATTCTTCCTCCACAGCTCTTGGTAGACACCACGCCCCATCCCCCGTGAAAAACCCTCGCTTCGCCTTCAATAATAATAGAAATTACGCATTCATCGGCGCCATCGACAGAATCTTGCTCCACTTCTTGCGCTTCAGCTCGGCGGCGACGACGCCGTTGATGCGGGAGCCGATGGGATCGCCGGCCTTGTTGAGCAGCACGCACGCATTGTCGTCGAACTTGACCTGGGAGCCGTCGCGGCGGAGCATCGGGTACTTGGTGCGGACGACGACGGCGTGCCGGATGTCGCCTCGCTTGACTTTTTGCGCGTTGGACATGCCAGCCATGCCCGAGGCCGAGGCGGCGCGGTGTTCCTTGACGACGACGACGATGCGGTCACCTGGCAGGTGTTAGTTGCGGGGTTGGATCCGTCCGCTCCGCCGGTTTGAGGGGATGTATTGGTCGATTCGGTGCGGGCGGTCGGAGGGTGGTTGGCTCGTACCTATCCTGGCATGTTTCTTCTGGCCGACGACGAGGGCACACTCGACGAGAGCGGCCCCCGAGTTGTCGATGCAGTTCAGTATTGACTGCGATGTGTTAATACAGACTTGCTGTCCAACGAGAAACAGGTCATAACCTTACCTTTAATTGAATCATCCTGTTGGCGCCACCGGCAGTGGGAGGAGCTTCAACTGCTGCGCATCGCGGGTCGTGACTGCCCCGTCATTCACCAGCTCCGTCCCGGGTTCCAGGTTGGCGTTGAACTTTTCGGGAGCGCTTATAGTCACGTGCACATCCTCTGGGACGACGCACCCCAGTTACAGAGCAGTTCTTGATTGGCTGATTGGGGGTCTGGATTGCCCTGCCCCACCTCTACTCGAAACCCATCAAACACCCCTGTAGCTTGCCCGGCTCGTCG
Source organism: Hapsidospora chrysogenum ATCC 11550 (assembly GCA_000769265.1). Taxonomy (NCBI): domain Eukaryota; kingdom Fungi; phylum Ascomycota; class Sordariomycetes; order Hypocreales; family Bionectriaceae; genus Hapsidospora; species Hapsidospora chrysogena. The sequence continues at coordinate 27,441 of JPKY01000143.1, forward strand.
CTGGGGCAGCGCATTTCAATGCTCAGAATCGGAGGGTGGCTGGCTGGTGGAATGCTGCAGGAGCCATCTCACCTCCCACCTCCCAACTGATCGCGATGTCATCCTCCATTCACTTTCACCATTCTCTGGCCACCACCTCCCTGCGTATTTTATTCCACCCTTCTACGCCCTGACTGCCTCTTCACTTTGCTCTCCTTTATCTTCTCTTCCTATAGGGGATCCAATCGTTGATAATACTGTATTGTTAGTACTACAGCAAACGTCTAGCATGACAGCACTCCTGAGCTGAGGCCGTACGATTCCCCAGGGCCGTTTGGCTTGCGCCTTGGTCCACCTCACCCTCCTTTTCCCCCGAACAACGGCCACGCGCTCCTTCTCGCAAGCCTTTCTACAAGAGTAACTGTGAAGAGGAGTTTCTGCTGCTTTTCGTCCATTCATTGCTTTGTCGAAGAAGACCCTTCTCATTGCCGGCATCGCCCGCTTGCGCCTGGAAGTGACTCTCGCGGCGGATACCCAGAGCCTGAGCCACAATGGTCCGCTCCAAGAAGGACTCCAAACCTCCTACTTCTATCAGAAAGCGTTTGACACTGGCTCAATTGGCTGCGTACGACGATGTCCTGACAGATGCGCTCGTTGACCATGTGAGTGATACAAACGCCTGGAGTCCTCGCACCGGGAGTGGGGGACAATGGTTTAACTTAGGTCGCGCATAGGTACACTATTGGACAACGATACCCAAGAACCGGTCGACGTACCACCCTTCGCGGGGCGTGCGGGAGGAGGAGATTGCCAAAATTGTGCAGGAGGAACTCGTTGTGAACAAGGACCTGGACGCTGCCGAGAAGAGGCTGCTGGCAACAGATGGCATGAGGAGGTTCATGAATGGGCTCAAGACCGACAAGGAGAAGGAGGATTTCCGCCGACACCTCCGCCGATACGCCCAGATCTACCTTCCCGACTGTCCCTTCGAAGTCAACACGACAAACCGGTACACCATTGTCACGCATGAGGCCGCCATCACTGCGCGGCGATACATTCGACGTAACGAATCGGTGAAATACCTCTCCGGTATCCAGGTTAACATCACGCCCGAGGAGGAGAAGGAGATTGCTGTGCGCAAGAAAGATTTCAGCATTGTCGTCAGCTCCCGGAACAAGTGCACCAGCCTGTTCATGGGTCCTGCGCGCTTTGCTAACCACGACTGCGACGCGAACGCCAAGCTCGTAACCACGAGCCACGCCGGCATCGAAATCATTGCTACGCGAAATATTGACGTCGGGGAAGAGATTACGGTGACATATGGGGAAAACTACTTTGGCGAGGACAACTGCGAGTGTCTATGTCAGACTTGCGAGAATGAGCTGAGGAATGGCTGGAAACCAGAGGACGGCGCCGTGGCTGTGAGGCCCAGCGTCGAGGAGCACAAGGTGGAGAACTACTCGCTGCGTCGGCGGCGGAGAGACGAGAGCGCCGGCGGTTCCTCTCGCACATCATCGGTGACGCCCGTCATCCGCCCGAGGGTGTTGAAGACGCGGACCAAGAGTTCGCGACTGAGTTGCGCACGCGACTCAATGGGTGCCGTATCATCCCCGACTCCGGACATGACGCCCAGTGGGAGGAAACGACCCATTGATGTCCTGTCTACGCCGCCGGTAACCCCTGCGAAGAAACTGAAGTACCTCGTGGGCCCACCGCCGACGGAGCCTCTTGCTTCTAGGAGCAGCTCAACGTCCCGAAGTGGCTCTGCGAGCAGCGGCGACGCACAAGAGACCGACGTGACATCACCGAATCGGGAGAGCCCCGAGCCACCGCTGCCAACTCCGACCAAGGAGACGAAGGAGGAGGAGCGGACGCAAGTCGCGGCTTCGACTACCGTCGATCTGAGGCCAATGTCCCTGGAAAATATTCTGAATACACCGACCAAGGAGGAGCTGCAATTCTTAGCTCCTACAATCACAGCGAGCGTCGAGCCAGCCGGGGAGCCAGTACAAACACCAGAGACAGAGGAAGGCACAAAGACGCGAAGGAAGTACGAGAGGAGAGTGTATATCAAGCAGACGACACCGCCTGCCCAATCCCGCACGCCCGGTGATTACATCCTCACACCGCGGCTCCTGTCCGAACCCGCCATGGCCTGGGTCCAATGCGGCAACTGTCCTACCTTCTTCGTCCAACAGAACGCATACTTCACACGGGCTTCGTGCCCGCGCTGCGAACGACATTCCAAGATCTATGGTTACGTCTGGCCAAAGACCGACAAGACAGGACCGAACGATAAGGAGGAGCGGATCCTGGATCATCGCGTGGTACACCGCTTTCTCGACCGTCACGGCGAGCGGTTAGCCCGCGGGCGGAAGCCACTGAGCGAGGATGTGGAGGAGCCTGGAGAGCCAGAGGAGCCACGGCGGGGCCGGCCGATTAAGAGGGGACCTGTGAAGAAGCAACACGTTCAGACTATGCCGAAGAAGAAGAACAAGGAGCAGCGGGAAGGAAACGAGGAAGACGCGGGGCATGAGGACGTAAGCGGATTGCGCCGGAGCGGACGCGCGAGACGGGTGAGCAACAGGCTTGCTGATGCCTGCTGACACGTGTGCTCTATGGGGGTTCAACACTATATAGTCTGCCGTTGGGCAGAAGGCGGTCTCAGCGAGGCGGGTTTTCGATTTACTTCACAGGCATGCGTGGCTCTGGTGGGGCCGTCACGCTGTTGTAGGATAGTTTATCTGGTGATTGTTTAGGATAGCGAGGACGTCAGCGTAGGTAGTCAATCAATCATTGCATTTTGCAGCAGACGTGGGTGCCTCCACGATCGACATGTTCTATTGTTGCTAGAAACCTACCTCATGTAGGTATGACATGACTCGTCTTACGCGGGAACCGACTCATCCTCGGAGACGTACTGCGCAACAGGAGTATACCTCCACCGTTGGAAACTCGCAACACCACCCTCCGGACACTCCGTGCCGCTCCCCCCACCATTGCAGGTCGCATACGCACCAAGCAGACTACCAACGAATGAACCATTGCCCCCGCTCACGAGCTCGGACGACGCAGTGCCGACCTCAACGATATCCCCGCCGTCATCAGAAGACGCGAACAGGACGTACGTCTGGGGGTCCTCGGCCGTGATGTGCAGCCTGACAGGCTTGCCCTCCCACCCCTGAGGCAGGGCGACGGTCTCCTCTGGGGGAGGCGAACCCGTGCCCTCGGCGCGCATGCGCAGGTGCAGAGCGGTGCTGCCGTTGCCGGACTCGAGGAGCACGAGGCCGAGGTCGATGTGGTTCACCTGCGTGAGGAAGACGGTCACGCCGGCCTCCTGGCCGACCTCTCTTGGCGAGAAGGATAGATCGACGCTGAAGTCGAAGAGGGTGTGTGTCTGGCGGCGGCCGACGAAGGAAAGGCCGCGCTGGCCGGTGAGGGCGATGTCGTCGCCGTTGCTGCCGAGGACGCCGGTGAGGTTATTCCTGCTGGGGACAATCTCGAGACCGCTGTCAGAGGTGGAGAAGATGCCCTCGGCGGGAACGCGCCAGTGGACAAAGTGCTTGGGCAGACCGCTATCGGCGGTGAAGTCATACTCGTCTGGGTCCGAGTTGAACGGTCCGTCGCCGGGTATGTCACGGTCCTGCGGGGGGAGCGGCCACCCCTCCATGCGGCCCCTCACGGGCTCAAGGACGGGCCACTCGCCCTCGTCCCAGGTGACGTTGAAGAGGACGGCCTCGCGGCCCATGGGGTAGTGCTTGTACTCCGGGCCGGAGCGCGTGGCGAGGCAGAGGCCCCACCAGTTACCATCTGGGTCGGTGAAGAGGTCGCCGTGGCCGACGGTCTGGAAGTACTCATCCGTGTCGCGGTTGGTGAGGATGGGGTTATCCTCGTAGGCCTCGTATGGGCCGTCGATGTTCTCGGAGCGGGCGATGGTGATGGCGTGGTCGGTGGCGGTGCCGCCCTCGGCAATCAAGAGATAGTAGTACCCGTCGCGCTTGTAGATGTGCGGACCTTCGGGCCAGACGCCGCCGGTCCCCGTCCAGATCTCGATAGGTGGCTGGCTGAGCTCGCCGGTCTCGAGGTCGAGTTCCTGCAGGATGATGCCCTGGGTGGCGGCGTAGACTTTCCCGTCGTCGTCCCAGAAGAGGTCCGGGTCGATGGCCTGCGGGGAGAAGAGGAGGGGGTCACTCCAGGCGTCGTCGTCGAAGGGATCCGTCGTGCGGAAGAGCACGCCAATGATACCGGGCCCGACGTTGAGGTACTCGCAGATAAGCCAGAATTCGCCATCATGGTACCGCAGTGTCGGAGCGTACATGCCATCCTGCTGGCCGGTCGTATTCCAGCTCACGCCCGGGAGCTGGGACTCGCGGGTCCAGGCATGGCTGATGAGCTTCCAGTTGACGAGATCCTTGGAGGCGTAGACGGGGAGGCCGGGGAAGGAGATGAAGGTGGATGTGGCGCAGAAGAAGGTGTCATCGACGCGGGTGCAGGACGGGTCGGAGTGCCAGCCGGGGAGGATGGGGTTGAGGAACGTGGTGGTTGCGTCGTTCTGGGCGAGGGCTGCCGGGGTGAAGGCGACGGCGGTGGCCAGAAGGCTCAGGGGGGCGAGGGAGAATTTCATGGCGGTGGTTTGAAGCTCAACTGGGCGCCGGACGGCTTCGTCTGATGGTCTTGGGCCTCGGGTGTTTGACGAGCCTCCCCGTTCTTATACAAGATGTTCCGTCGTCATCCTGGACGGCATGTATTAATTACCCCGGACTCATGGCCCCCGTGTGCCGGCATTGATGCTAGCAGCTCAGCCGATGGTGGGAAGCGAAGCGATTCATTTAGCCGAGTCGCTTTACCGGTCTCAAATACAGGATGCTGTCAGGGACCTGGATGCCGATGGCTGAATTCCTATTAGAGCGCATAAGCTGCATGCCCGATGTGTGGCTGGAGGTGGTGATCGGAGTGGAGGTTCCGGGGGAGGACGTCCCGAGGGGTTCGAACTTCAGCGTCCATATATAAGGTATATATATACCCTTAGCGCCAGGTTGACTCCTCGGGTATTCTGGGACGGCTTGATCTGCTTGACAATTTTATGTGGATGAGATGATCGTCCGGAATTGGGTTGTATGCTTTAACTACCTACGGACGTTCTTTGTACAGCCGTGTGCTCGGGGTACCTGAGGGTTGAATTACCCGAATAGGCAATTGTGATGGAGGAGCCGGAACGCCACCGGTTGATAGGCATATAGTCTACCTACGGATATATTACATGTCAACCTTGATCATGTTCTAGCATCTTTTATGGTAATCTCCTGAATTCGGGACAGCCCTGAGCTGGACACTACAACTCGGGGATATTCCCACGATCTCAGACGCACTCGAGGTTGTCCGGGCAACACGTGCGCGGCACAGTAGGATGATCATCTACGGACGCAGGATCTCTTGGGATCCAGTAAGACACCAATTTCCCCACACGTGACAAAAGGCAGGCATACCGACGATCGTGGGATTCGTGGGCCTCCCCGCAGTAAGCACTGCTGCCGTACCTACCAGGTAGTGTACGACGGAGATACGAATACGTTAAGGGAACCATGTCCTTCAGCAATAGCTCAGCAAGGTAAGGATCCTGCGTACTTTTGAAAAAATCGCCAAATGTGGTCCCGCTACTAGGCAGCGAGATCTCAAGATTCTATTAAAGAAGTGCCTTTCTTTAACGGCTCGAGTTCTTGTGGTGTCCGCGTGCTGCTGGTAGACCAGTTTCTCCTCACTTCTCCTCACAGACCTTGACATACCGGTCGCAATGGTAAGTACCTACACGCACCCGGACATAGAGCCGCGAGAAGCTATGGCATTCGAGACCCCCGGACTGACACTTCATAGGGGCTCAAGCACATCATCGCCTTGGGACGTGAGTCCAGTCACCATCTTCCGCGAGGTCAAAGACTGACCCAACTAACATCAACGGCTAGTCCTCCTCATCCCAGCCGCTCTGGCTCAGGACCGTCACCTGCACCATGGCCTCACATGGACCAAGAACGCCGTCCGCATGAACCACATACAGGTCGTCGGGTCGCATAACAGCTACCATATCGAGGCGCCCCTCGAGGAGATTGAGGCCCAGAAGAAGCTGCTGCCGGATTACATCAACTACCGGTACTCGCACCCGCAGCTTGACATTCAGCTGGAAGATCAGAAGATGCGCAATATCGAGTGAGTTCCCAACGCCGCACACGTCGCCCATGGGAGATACTCCCCCGTATCGGCCTGGATTAACCGCCCGTGTCCCCCTCCCCCGTAGAATCGACGTCCTTGCCGACCCCAACGGCGGCAACTACGCCAAGCCCAAGATCCGCAAGGTGGCAGGCCTGCCGTACCCGTCCGACCCAGCCTGGAAGGAGAACGCTACCAAGGTGTTGCACATTCCCGACGCCGACATCCACAGCGTCTGCATCACCCTTGTCGAGTGCCTCACCATCATCAAGCGCTGGATGGACGAGCACCCCAGGAGCGTGCCCATCCCCATCATGATGGAGTTCAAGACGGCAGACCGCAACCTCGGCGCCGAGGTCATCGAGTGGGACGACGAGGAGCTCCTTGCCGGGCTCGACGACGAGATTCGTTCCGTGTTTCCGCCTGAGCAGCTTATCACACCGGATGACGTGCGTCGCGGCGGTTTGACGCTTGAGGAGTCTATACTCAAGTATGGCTGGCCTGATCTCGACAGCGCCAGGGGCCGCCTCTTCGTCCTGATGGATAACGGACCGGACAACAAAATACGCGATGCGTATAATATGGACCGTCCCAATCTAGAAGGCCGTGTCCTCTTTACCAACTCGAAGCCCGGCGAGTCCGACTGCGCATTCCAAAAGGTAATGCTCACCGCATCCCTCCCGTCTCCCTCATCTTCGTAGCTGCAGGCATATGTACTGACATACATCTCTCCCGCTCCCACTACCCAGCTCAACGAGCCCGACACCGAAGAGGCCATCGCAAACATCCAGAAGCAGGTCCGCGCCAACTACTGGGTCCGGACGCGCGCCGACGTGCCCATGCGCACCATCCTCGATGAGAACTGCTCCACGAAGCAGCGCGACGCGGCGTTCCGCTCCGGCGCGCACATCGTGTCGACCGATTTCCAGGCGTACGGCATGAGCTCCCGCTGGGGCTGCGACTATGCGTGCCGGCTCGAGGGAAACAAGGCTGCGAGGTGTAATCCGGTTAATGGGCCTACGAGGTGTGAAGATAAGTGGGGGTTGGAGCCGAAGGAGTATCTGTGAGGGCCATGTTGGCTTTGGGCATGTCCGCTTAGCTTTTCTATTAAGAAGACCTGTCTCTCCATGGTTTATGCTGGTAATTTGTTCACCTTGTATTTACCAGAACATGTTGTGATGGTGACGGTTCGTATGAGACCCAGGCATCGGCAGGCTGAATGGGTCCACGCACGAGTACCTAGGCCCAACTCGTCCGCCGGAACCTTAAAAGAAAGCCACCCTTCCGTGGGATTGGGCAAGCACCCGAATGGCATTTGGTTCTGGCACAGAAATTGCATTACATGGTAAGCCTGCCCGGTCATGGCCGCAAGCCGCAAGTCCCAGAGCGGGGGAGGGCCGCACCATGTACAATCCTGGATAACGACAACCGCCGTCACGCACCGCACACTTGTGGTGGAAGTGGCGAATGGGATGCATAGAAGAGGGACTTTACGACCATTGGATGCCCTGTCTTTTGTTAACCTACGGAGAACATAGCTATGGATTGTGATGATACCTTCTTATTGTCCGTCGCGAATCCGCTTGTCTAATAATACCAGTACTCACTCACCCACCCCTGGCCCCTTATGAGCCCCGAGAAACGTACCGCAAACACCGACCTCGACAGCATGGGCCTGGATGAAGTCCCGTCTGCAGAGACGCCCCAGGTGGTCAAGAAGCGCACGCGAGCCTCCGTTGCTTGCAACAACTGCCGCATCAAGCGGTCCAAGGTATGCACCGAGGGCCATCGACCCGGCGAACAGATTGCTGACTCTCTGGTACAAAGTGCGATGGAGCAACTGTTGGCACGCCTTGCTCACAGTGCGCCAAGAATCAACTGGAGTGTGAGATGAGGCAGGATGGAAAGAGACAGAGGTGCGTCTCCCCTGACGAAACCCCTTTTTATATATATTCACCGTCCTTACTCGAGTCCCGAATTTCCGCACCCATTAGGCCATCCAGCCGCATGCAGGTCGAGGCTCTGACCGAGAGAGTCAAGATGCTCGAGAATCTATTGAGCATGTCGAAGGAGCCTGCTGACCAGGCCTCACCGACTGCGCCGCAATCACTGCATGTGTTCCACGGCCCTACTCCCGCCAGCACCTCTGCACCCCTCGCCGAGCTGGGTGAGGCATCTACAGTCCTGGGTTGTCCGTCCTCTGAAGGAAGTGACCTAGACTGGTCCCTTGCGGAGAATCTTCTGTTTAGCTTCGACGAGGGAAACACGCTCCACGGTTCCGTGACGGACGGTGTGGTGAGCACAAGTATTCTCGTATGGACCCCGAACGACGGTATCGGGAAGGATACTGCTGCCACAGATGCCAGCTTCGGATTTCCACCACCGCCGGTCGAGATGCCAACACCGGTAGAGACCGAGCGGGCCGTCCTGGAGGGCGAACCTGCCAAGCGGCGACGAGCCTCGGTGGCCAGCCCTGAACCTCTGGGGAGCTGCGTGTCCAGCAGATCACGTCCCGGCAGCCCTGGCTCATCAATCCCGGAGTCCTTGGTGGAGCACCTGCTCTACATGTACTTTCGAAAGTTTCAGACCATACTCGAGATCGTGGACGAGACAGCTTTCCGCGCGGGCATGGCCCCTGACCCGCAGGGCGTCCCCCCCGTTCGGGACTCGTTGTTGCTTGCCATGCTCGCCGCGGGAGCGAGATTCTTGGACGATCCCGTCTTGATCAAACAGTGCACTTCTCCTTCTGGGGAGTGTGTCTTTGTTCCTAGGGCCAAGGCCCTTCTCGAGCCCGAGATCGGCCAAGCGGATGCCATGACGGTCCAGGCTTTGCTGATTCTCGGCGAATTGGAGACGTCTGCTGGCAACGAGATGACTGGCTGCATGTACTCAGGGTTGGTATCGAGGCTTATCTTTGATCTCAGGTTGGATCCTGCCTCGTTGCAGGAGTTGAATCTCACTGACGCAGAAATCAACTCGCGGCATTGGATGTTGTGGTTTGCTTCTGTACAGGACAAGTTCGCATCCCCCCTCCCCCCCGGCCCCTTATTCTCGGACAAGACGTGAAATGTGAAACTGACGAGATTTCCAGATACTGGGCTCAGAGGTACAGCCGAGAGAAAGATATCCGTCGGGTTCTGCAGATCCCAGGTTAACATGATGCGCAGAATCGGCCGCCCCCTGACCATAAAGAATATGGAATTGCAGCTTTCTCGCATGATTGCAAAATTCTCGCGGCAGTCGGCATCGAAAGTCGTCGACTCCTCCAAGGAGCTCATCCACGAGTCACTCCTGGACCTCATGGAGCTCGCTCGAGATGCCGTGGACATGCTGGTCGCCTCCATCGGCCTGAAGATATCCCTCGATAGGTGAGACCTGCCCGGGGGTTATGGGGCTGTTGCTTGCTTTTCATCGGCAACAGGAACACATGGGACGTTTTAATGGCTGACCTCTTCGCTCTAGTTACGCGACCATGTGCCGTCTCGTCACGAAACTAGATGACTGGCTCCGCGCCATGCCCGAGGTTGTACGGGATTGTCCGACAAACACCTGCCCCACGAATCACTTTTTGTTCGTGCTCCAGTATGTACTGCCCTTGCCCTTGGAATAGTATCCGCTTGCCCGCGGGCCATTGTTCGTTGTTAGTAACCAAGAGGCGCTATTCAGTTTGCAGTTCCACATGACCAAGGTCCTACTCTACGAGCCGTTCGCCTTCTATCACCGATCTTCGCAGGCTGCTACTCCTGAGGGAAATACGACCACAGGCCAGCTCACCATGGCGCAAATAGCTGTCCGCTGCCGCGCTCTAGGTCACGCCAGTGCGATCAAAGTGGCCAAGCTGTTTGAGACGTTCCGCCGCAAGCACGACATCCGGTACCTCCAGTCTTCCTGCACACAGTACGCGGCGACAGCTGCCCATTTCATAGTGAACCACATACCGTTTCTACACCAGGATGAACTTGTCGAGCCAGAGGCCTATCTTCGGAGCCTGACCCGGACGCTGAGCATCATGGCCAAGACTTTCAAGCCTGCGGTGAAGCCGCTGGAGGAAGCAAGTAATGCATTGAGAAGTCTGGAGGGGCGCATCAACAAGGCAGAGTCATAGCCCTGGCGTGCTCCACGATGAAGACCCTTGTCCCGTTTTTTGGTTCTTTAACAAGGGACTTGTCGGGAGACGGAAGAGGAGATGTATGGGGATGAACCGTTGGAAGCGGTCAGACTATGTAACAATACGGATTGGAAGATCTGGAATGTCTCCTATTACTTCAGCGGCACCAAGTCGCACTTACTCACAGTTTATGTGATCTTGGCTGCGGTCTCTGGAGTTGTTAAGAGGTTCAGAACTATGCTTTCGAGAAATGCCAGCGCAAGCGCCAAATCGGCAGAACTTAACAACAAAGTAGGCGAGCCTATTTTTTTTTTCCTCTTACGAGGAGCGTAAACTTTCAACGCTTCTCTGAACCCCTGGGGGTCGAGACCAGCCATTAGTGCTCCGCAGCCTGCTCATACCCTACTATTCCGACTCGCCTATTCTAAATCCGCGTCCCGGAGACAAACTAGCCGGGCTTGGACGGCGGGTGCCCCCGTTCCGCATCGGACCCACCCGCGTATAATTCCTAGGTGCCGAGTGTAAGTGGCGCCGGGTGGCTGGAGACGTCGTCAAATGTATAGATGATGAGCGCATGATCCTGTTCCACGAGATATGACGGGGCGAGCTTCGACCCAAGCACGTCAAACGAGCCATGGACGCCCGCGAGGTTGCAAAACACGGCTCAGCCGAATCGTGCTGGGTGGTCATCCACGGCGAGGTATACGACGTTACTAGCTACATCTCCCAGCACCCGGGAGGCGCGACAGTCCTGCTGCGATGGGCTGGAAAGGTGCGTACATGTACATGGTCGACAGACAGCGTCCGTCGCGTGTCCCGGTTTGTTGTATTAACGGGAATCACATTTTTGGGGCCACGGCTGACTAGACGAACCTGAAGGATGCAACTGCCGAGTATGCCAAAGTACACTCGCCCTCAACAGTCCGAGAGACCTTGTCCAAAGGTGTGTGGATGATTCTCACTCTGTATTTACTTGGTGGAATTCCCGGACTGATGTTCAGCAGCAAAGCAACTAGGCCCCCTTGACGAGACTACCAGAGAATACATGCGCCCGGACGACGGAGCCGCGCCGAAGCATGGGAGTGAGGTCGCCGCCGGGGAGGACACGGCCTCGCACATCAACCTCTGTGTCAGGATCGACGACTTTACCGAGATCGCACGGAAACGGGTGTCTGAGCAGGCGTTCGTCTACATCTCGTCGGCGGCCGACACGCAGCAGTCGCACCAGGACAATCTGGCGCAGTGGTCCAAGGTCACCTTCGTCCCGCGGGTCCTCCGCGACGTTTCCCGCGTCGACCTGTCGACGTCCATGTTTGGTCAGCGATGCGCTATGCCCTTCTTCATAGCTGCCACTGCCCTCGTCGGACTGACGCATCCCGACGGGGAGGCCGGTCTCGCCAGGGCGGCAGCAGCTCGCGGCTTGCACTACTCTCCCAGCACGTACACGTCGGTTCCCCACGCGACCATCGCCAAGTGCCACAGGCAGGCAGCGGCGGCTGATGGCTCAGGAGACTCGTCCCTATTCTTCCAGCTGTACGTGCAGGCCAGTAAAGACAATACACTGGCCCGGATCCGGGCGGCGAAAGAGTCGGGTTACCGTGGCCTGATGATTACGGTGGACACGCCGTGCGTGGGCAACCGAGACGAGGACCGCCGACTGAAAGCGCGGGAGGAGCTCGAGCTTGGAGTTCCCGAGCCACGGAGCGGCGACAAGGAGGCCAAGGTTGTCCCCGGGAGCAACAGCGGGGGACTGTCCCGCTCGTTAAGCTGGGGAGACCTGGCGTGGATCAGGGAGGCTTGGGCCGGGCCGATTGCGTTGAAGGGTATCCAGTCCGAGGAGGATGCCAGGCTTGCCATGGAGGCCGGAGTTGAGGCCATCTACCTCAGCAACCATGGCGGTCGGCAGCTTCACTCGGCGCCTCCTTGCCTGGCCACCCTACTCCGGATCCGCAGGCGCTACCCCGAGGTCCTCGAGCGCTGCGAGGTGTTTGTGGACGGCGCGGCCACGCGGGGAGGAGACATTCTCAAGGCCATCTGCCTCGGTGCGCGAGCGGTGGGTATCGGGAGACCTTTCCTGTACGCCATGGGAGCCTACGGGCCGCAAGGGGTGCACAAGGCCATCGACAGTGAGTTTCACCATGACCCTCTTATCCTACATTCGCACACATCGGCGGACCTACATGTACCCACGGGTATCTCCGTACTTTTGCAAGCTTGAAACGCTGACGACAGGCAGTCCTGAGGCACGAGATGGAAACGACCATGGCCCTGCTCGGCGCCACCAGCATCACCGAGCTGAAAGACAATATGGTCAATGTCGCCAGGCTTGAGCGGGATCTGGACCTACACAGCGTCCGATGCTCGAACGAGAGGCCATACAAGTTATAGTGTCATGTCATGGTGCATGGGCATGGACAGGTGGGACCACGGATAGATGATATCTGGGGAAGTACCGCATGGATACCGCGTTGAGAGACATTTAACGTTGAACATAGATCGGTTATAGACGTCTTTCAACCATCTTGACCGCTAATGTCTGTGGCGACTCTGGAGAAGGGGTGACTATGTAAGTTGTAGAGGCGGCGCGGAGCTCAACGAAGACTGATTTACAAGACGCGCGTGGCCCTGTGGACAAGTATACTGTATCACGAGGGACACATGCCCCTGGCCAGGGCCGGACCCATCTTGCACCTGTTCCTACAGTCGCAGGGTGTGTACCACGGCCTGCTCCTGGCATATCGGTAGCTCGGTCTCGTCATAAGTTTACTGCGTTGATCAGCTGTTTCCACTTTCCAGTGAAGGCCGGAATCGCAGGCCGTAGATGTTGACACTGCCGAGTTACGTGGATCTCATCGCAGTCACTCTCGTCACCACCGAGAGTCCGGATGCCGGAACGGACGTCGGCTGCGCAGGCCCGTCTCCGGAGGAAGGGGGGGGGNGGGGGGGGGGGCGGGGCGCGGGGACCCCTGATTTTCGGGAACCCCCACAGTCCCACTTGGCCAAGCCCACGCGTCTTTGCCTTCATAATCGTTCCCGTCAAGGAGAAGTAAAGCCGGGGTCTCGAGTGTGGTACCAATGATACCCGTAGATGCATTATACCAGGTCGTCTACATGACATGTGCTGCGGCAACACTTAAACAAGCTCCCCCGTGTCCAGCTGAGACTGAGCCTTCTCTTCCATCTCTCCCCTTTTAATTCTGATACCAAATAGCAACACGCATTGCATTGCTCCTCCATACTTCGCTCCATATCTTGCAGACTAAAGTCCCGAAACAATGCCTTCGACCGTGGACCAGATTCAGGTGATCCCTCTGCACGAGACCTTCACTGCCGAGGTGCGCGGCGTCGACTTCTCCAAGCCGGTGCCTCCCCAGGTGGTCGAGCAGGTTCAAGACGCTATAGACAAGGTAATAAGCCCGGTTCCAGATCGCCTTCCCTCCTTCCCAGGCGTGTCGTATGCACCACATAGTCCCCCCAACAGTTTGCTGACGCCCGAGCTAGTATGGCGTTCTCGTATTCCGCAACACGGGGCTCGACGACAAGGGGCACATCGCCTTCGCAGCGCAGTTTGGGCCTCTCGACGATAATGAGCCGCATGTAAAGGCCGGGAGGAAGTTGCGTCTTAAGGAACTACAGATGTTCGACGTTAGCAACCTTGACCTAGACGGCAACGTCGTCACTGAGGTGGATCCCATTCGGCTAGGGTCCATGAAGGGAAACGCTTTGTGGCATGCCGACCTAGCCTTTAACTCTCCACGTGCTGGATACTCGATACTACGAGGGCATAAGCTGCCGCCTAAGGGCTTGGGTGGCGAGACTGAGGTATGTTCATTATGCTAGTTCACCACTGCGGCCCTTATATATTGTCCAGGAGGCTCATGTTGAACAGTTCCTCGACGCTCGCCTTGCCTACGAAGACCTGCCGGAAGCCACCAAGAAGAGAATCGAGAATCTAGTGGGCAACCATTCCATGATGTAAGTCCCTATCCCCGTAGTCTCCACCCGCCAGCCAGTCTGGATGGTTTTAAAGCGCTGGCTGACCGGCGTCCTCCCTTGTCCGCCTTAAGGCACAATCGTAAGCTCGCCGCCCCCGACGTCTTCGAGAAGATCAACCCTAGAGACTTCCCCCTCTCTAAACACAAGCTTGTGGTACCACACCGCACGGGCCGCACGACACTCTATGTCACTACCTACATCCACCATATCGACGGCATGTCCGACGAGGACTCGCAGGCCCTGGTGGACGAACTCCTCGCCCACGCCGCCCAGCCTGAGTACTGTAAGCTTATCCCCTGGGAGAACGATAGCGACCTAATTATGTGGGATAATACCGCCGTGCTCCATCGCGCTACAGGCGGTGCCTATCTCACCAAGCATGTGCGGGACATGAGGCGGACGACGAGCCACGATACGGGGCCGCACGCCCACGGGATGAATGACCCTAACAAGCCCTTCCGCCAGGGGCTGCCGATTAAGCAGTGGAAGTAGATAGTTATAAGTTACATTGGGATCTTGGGTAGACGTACTAGACAGTTCTAAATACTTACGCCCTCCATTTTGCAAGCATAAAGTGCACCACCGTCGCGATGGTCGTGCGAGTTATCGATGTCCATCTCTTCTGCCCGTTGCCCCTCCAGGCGAAGCTCCCTGGACCACCAGAGATCGAAGAAAGAGGAGAGTAGACATGTACCTAGATCGGTAGGTGCTAACTGGTGGGCCCTCTACCGACAACCACAAGAAGAAGAACGTTAGTACAGGAGCACACGCTCGTGTTCCGTGGGAGTTAAAGAAGGGGATTAATCAAGGTACGCTGCGGATGGGTTATACAGCATGGTCAGGGCAGCTGCAGGAATCAAGGCAAGTTTGATATTATATTGGTCACTTGTAGAAGTCAAGGTCTATCAGGACGGCGAAACATATCCACGAAATGGCGTCTCCAAGTCTCTTGGTGTCACCCATATCACTTGTCTCGGTCTCATAACTTGAGCTCCCGCACAACCTGCCTCGAGACGTCCATCGCCGACTGGACCCCGTTTGTCAGGGCCATGGCGTCTCCGGACACGAGCACGAAGCTAAATCCCATGGCGAGATGGACCTTGAGCGACTCGGGAGACGCCGAGAAGATGCCGACGGGGATTCCCACTCTCTTCCCAATGCGCACAATCTTCTCCAGCGCTTGCACATACTCCGGCTCCTGTCCGTCGGCGCCCTGCAGCCCCATGGACAGCCTCAGATCCACCGGACCGACGAAGACGCCTCCTATGCCGGTGGTACTCATGATTGCGTCCGCCTCGTTGACACCGGCCAGGGACTCGATCATGACGATGATGGCCACGTCCTTGGATGTCGTGGAGAAGTACTTGGCCATGCTGCTGTCAGGGCTCAGGTCCGCCCAGGGAGCGTTGAACGGACCAAAGCTCCGCTGTCCCAGCGGCGGGTAGGCAGCGAAGCGGACGAGCTGCTCTGCTTCCGCCTTTGTCTGGACCATTGGGGCCACGACGCCGGCTGCGCCGGAGTCCAGCGCCCACTTGACCCATTCCACGCCCAGCGCGGGGATGCGGACGAGGGAGCCGCATGAACCGCGGGAGCCGACGGCGACGGCGTGGACCATGGCGGTGGCATCGCGTGCTGAGAGGGGAGAGTGCTCCATGTCTATCAATAACCAGTCGAAGCCGGCGCGGCCCATGACGTGTGCTGAGTAGGCGGATTCGATGGATAGGTAGGCGCCCAGGAGCGGTGGCCCCTTGCCAGCCCGCCGGGTGAATAACATGGTGATTTGGGGGGTTCCGGGTCAGACTTAGATGTCAAAGTAACAAATCAAGTATGAAGCTGATGTCTTGTGCCTCTCTCCCACAACCCAGCTTGGACTCGATTCCGGCGGCGGGCGTCACGGTGTCAGTGATCACATATGTCGGTTGATGCAAAGGTTCGGATCCGATGTTAGTACCCGCCTTGCACCTTATAGGAGAAATGCACAACACACAGCTCCCGGTGTGTGTGTGTGTTGCGACTTGTGTTTGCAATAGCCACTGCAAGGGAATGGACAGCCAGTTCCGACGGGGTTGGGTTGACTGGCGCGGAAAAGTCGAGGCGTTCGGGTTCCGGAATAGAGATACCCGGCCGGAGACAAGATAGCCTGCATCTCCCAAGTCTCCCCCCCTGGGAGAATGCGGACTCGGGCGCGGGGTATATTGCGGAGAGACATGGCCACTTAGCCAACCCACGTACGAGCAAATACTGCAAGCACATACTTCCGTGCCAGCAGCATTGAAGATTCCGGAGGTGGCGGGCATGCTATTCAACAGCCTCGATTGATCCTCTTCCTCGCCGGGTCATGGCGATGGGCCCGTAGCCAGGGATTTGGGGATCTGGGACCGGGGAGGAGCGGGATACACTGTAGCCTTACCAATTTGTGAAAGGGAAATGGTCAGCTTCTCTCCTCACCATGGTAGGCCGGTTGGCGACGTGCTTCGGGGTTTCAGACGCATCAACAATGCAACCAACCTGACGACTTCCCGGCGAACGAACCGACCGACCTGGAGAAGCCTCGTCCTCTGCCGAGACGCACGACCGACGAGTCGAACCGACCATGTCGAGCATACGGACTTGGCGTTTGCGACAACGGGTGTGGGACGGCTCGCAGTTGCAGGGCGCTCATTGAATGAGAAAGCATCGTTTCCTCGCCGATGACTTCGCTTGTGTCTGGGCCTCTAGGGTGTATATTCCTACACCGAAACCGATTGTGGGCCCCTCGCTGTGTGTCGCACACGGTACGTCTTTTACCGCCGATGGACCGAAGATGATGATGGCCCAAGAAGTGGCGGGCAAGCTGGGCATGAATGGTCCTGGGGAGGAGGAGCAGTGGCGTGAAGACAGCAGTGATCTCGGATAGTGGTAATATGCTAACATGGTAACATACCGTACGTAATGTGTCCATGGATCGCAAATTTTGTCGCAGTTCGCAAGTTGCAACTCGGAAGGAGTGAGTGGATGGATGCGGTAATAAAGCATGGAACGCCAAGTGGGCAGCAATTTCATCAATAAATTTCGAGCATTGCTCCTGTGTGTAGCTCTTTCCTCCATGTTCTTGCCTTTTAATTTCTCAACCACGTCCGTTACTAACATTGGGCACTTTGGTACGGCGTAATAATTAGTAGGGACTTAGGAGCCCTGCAATTGCCACGCGAAAAGTTTCCTGTTCGGGCGAGAGACCCGCCACGTAGAATTTCGCTGCAGGTACACAAGTCTTGCTACTAAAGATGACCCAAGCTGCCGCCTGTCTCTGGAGGTACTCGAGTCCCTCGATTAGAAGGCACCAGCACGCACGGTAGGCACGATCCACGGCATCAATTGGAACGTAGAGGCACACATTACACACTACTAGCGACTAGAATATATACACTCAATAATCGACACTCATTAGAACAAATGCACAGCGCTACAAAACCTTGGGAAATTATAATATACTATATATATTAATCGTATCGCGGGCGGCTTAAAATAACCCAGCCAGTATTGCCCAGCCCCTAGCGCGGTATGAGATTTCAGGCCAGCTCTGTTAGTACGGATAGTACCTGAGACTACGAGCACTTGACATAGACGACTAGCCGGTAATGGTAAGCCGCGAACCTGATACTGGTGGAAGTCCGAAGTGCTGCCGTCTCACTGGTTGGATTCCAGCACTGTGGTGTGCGCCCAAGCATGCGGTCGTATGGCCAGCCCCTGAGTTGCCTGGCACAGTGCTTGACACTCCCCCCTGGTCAAAGTGGACGGACGGTCGGTCGCTTCCACTCGAGAGTCGCTGGCCGCCTCATCCCACTTTCCTCCCATCTCCACAACTCCGTACCTGACTAGATTCTCGTACTCGCGATTTTGGATTTCTGCATCGTCCGTCCTTTTCAGCTGTTTCCCGCGTCCATGGGCCCTTGAAAATTGTCTATTATCACCAGCGTCGCTCGCTGTCTCTCCCAGCGTTCCCGATCGGCCGGTCAATTCCCTCCCTGCCGAGCGTCTTTCTAACAAACTCGACACGTGCCTACCAGGCACCCCCCAATAAGACTCCACGCGACACATCGTCCACCCCTGGATTCACGACTGGGCCGCCCTCTCCCATCCAGTCACGCGACGTCCAGGTCGCGAATACCAACCGTTTCGACGACTGTGACAGCGACAGCGACAACGACAGCGACGGTGGGTGATTGAGAGTGGAAGGCTGGCACGACCAGGCGCACAACCATGACCGAGGGCGACTGGCTGGGTGATGTACCCGAGGGAGGATGGAAGGCCACCCACAGCTGGAGGATGCCAGAATGGGTTGAACCCATTGTACGTCCTGTTCTGCGGAATAACATTCGATCACTTGCTCAGTACTGATTGGCGACGGATCCAGATCATCATCCTCATACTCTTCCCCTCCATGTACCTAACCCGCCGGCGAAACTACTCCATCTTCCGAAGCGACAAGAGCCAGACCTACAAGTTCCTCGACGACGTCGACTCCACGCCCTCACCCCGGAGCTCCAACGAGTTCGAGCTGCTCCCGCACCCAGGCGTACACCCGCCAAAGACGCGCTGGCTCTGTGGCCTCGTGCGCATCCGCACACCCAACTCGTCCCGCTTCGCCCGCCATGTCCACTCGCGCATCCTCCAAAAGTTTCCCTTCCTCGTCGAGATGTTCTACTGGGCCCTGGCCCTCGGGCTCTACCGCGCTACTGGTGCCCTCGCCCAGCTCATCTATGGCGGCCAGCGCAAGATGTGGGATTCGGCCGCGAATCACGGCCTCGCGCTCCTCGAGGCCGAGGCCTACTTTTGGGCGGGCGATTATGAAGGTCCCGAGCGCTGGCTCGAGTGGCGCATCCAGCGCTGGTTCCTGCACGGTTCTGAGGCTGGCGACTGGCGCGTCTGGTTCCTCACCATCCTGAACCGTGGCTACGCCCTCATCCACATCCCCGGCACCGTCGGCTTCATCTCCTACTACTACGCCACGGCGCCCACACACAGGCGCTTCTGCACCGTGCGCCGGACCCTGACCCTGACCAACATTCTCGCCTTTGTGTGCTTCATCCTCGTCCCGACATGCCCCCCGCGCCTGCTGGACGAGAAGTACGGCTTCGTCGACACCGTCAACCTCGAGTCCGCCGAGTCGGTCTGGATGAGCGGGAAATTCGTCAACAAACTGGCCGCCTTCCCCAGCATGCATTTTGGCTACGCCTTCTGCATTGGCTGCGTCTTCGTCGCCGACAGCGGCGTGGTGGGTGGCCTCGTGAGCAAGGTGGAGAAGCACATCCTGCGGACCGCAAACTCGGACACGTTCGACGACGACGAGGATGAGGACGAGGTGGTCCTCGCGGGGAGGAGTCCCCTTGCGCGGGCGTTCATGTTCTCATTTGGAATCTGGTATCCCTGCTGGATCCTCCTGACCATTGTCGGCACTGCGAATCACTACTTCATCGACGCTCTTGCCGCCGTCTTCACGGTGCTGTTCGCTTACATCTTCAACCGTTCCCTGCTCGTCTTCCTCCCCCTCGAGGATTACCTGCTGTGGGCGTGGAGGCTAGAGAAGCCCGTCCCCACGACGGGGCGAACGAAGAAGCTGGTCGTCGACTGAGAGGCGTCTGGGATACAGGGGAATCAATCAGCGGCGGACCGGTGTCACATTAGGTACTTGCTGATAGACGGCGTGCATCACATTTTTCGGACAGGTATATGTTTTTTTGAGGCGCGGAGTTGCCTGTATGGGAACACGTACATAAGAACCCTGGACGGGCCTTGTTAGAGATCCATGGATAGCATCTGGATGACTCGTACTTAATTGTTAATATACGACTGTATTTTATATACTACAGTTACCTACATACTTGACCAGTTCATGTCTTGCGCGTGACCCCTGAACATTCGTTTGATGATGCTGGTGGCTGGCGATGAGTCAGCGTCCATGCCGCGGTAACGCCCGCTGTTAGCGCGTTCGACGTCACCTGAGCATGTCTTAGCATCGTCTGTCTCGCTCTCTTGTTCTACTTTCCCCTTCTCACCTCACTCTTCATCCATCTTCACTATCTACCGCTTTTTGCCCACCTATATCGATGGCGCGTCTCACTCTCGTGACGGCCCTGGCCCTCACGGGATCCTCATCTGCGCTGCAGATCCCCCTCCAGCTCCCCTTCGACACGCCCTGGACGTCGCACCGCCATGTCGTGACGGCCGATGAAGCAGGCAAGCTCCCACTCGTGGACAGCGAGACTCTGCAATCCAAGATCTCGTCCCATGCGCTGGAGAGCCGATCCAAGGTCCTGTACGACATTGCCAGGAAGGCGGAGGAGGAGTATGGGCATCCGACGCGAGTAATTGGGAGTGCTGGTGAGTCCTTGGAGTATGCCATCAAAGCTAGATACTGTAGACGCTCACGTCTTTGGTGGTCCAGGCCACGATGGGACCATTAGTTACATCACATCTGTTCTGGCAGAGCTGGGCTCTTACTACGACGTCAGCAGCCAGGTCTTCCCCGCCGTCACGGGCCATGTATCCGAGTCCCGCCTCGTCATTGGCGATGAGGTCCCCAGGTCGGCATCCCCCATGGGCCTTACCCCTCCCACGAGAGACAACGAGCCTGTCTATGGTGACCTGATTCTCGTCGGCAACGAGGGGTGCGAACCGTCAGACTTCCCGTCCGAGGCCGAGGGCAACATCGTCCTCATCAAGCGCGGCACCTGTCCCTTCGGGACCAAGTCCGAGAATTCCGGCAAGGCGGGCGCCCTGGCTGCTGTTGTGTACAACACGGATCCGGAAGTCGTGCATGGCACGCTAGGCACGCCGTCGCCTCACCATGTTGCTACTTTTGGCATCGGCGGTGAGGAGGGTGAGAAGTACGCCAAGAAACTCCGCGAGGGCGAGTCACTCGATGCCATTGCCTACATGGACGCCGAGGTCAGGATCATCACGACAACCAACATTCTCGCCCAGACCTCTGGCGGTGATCCTGATAACTGCGTCATGCTCGGCGCCCACAGCGACAGTGTTGCCGAGGGTCCCGGCATCAACGACGATGGCTCGGGCAGCCTGTCCATCCTCGAGGTTGCGGTGCAGCTGGCGTCTTTCCGCGTCAACAATTGCGTGCGTTTTGCCTGGTGGTCGGCCGAGGAGGAAGGATTGCTCGGTTCCGACTACTATGTCTCCGTGCTGTCGGAGGAGGAGAACCGCAAGATCAGGCTGTTCATGGACTACGACATGATGGCCAGCCCCAACTACGCTTATCAGATTTACAATGCTACCAACGAGGAGAACCCCACAGGCTCGGCCGAGCTCAAGGAGCTGTATGTCGACTGGTACGAGAGCCAGGGTCTGAACTACACCTTCATCCCGTTTGACGGGCGCAGCGACTACGATGCCTTCATCCGGAACGGGATTCCCGGCGGGGGCATCGCCACGGGCGCAGAGGGCGTCAAGACGAAGGACGAGGAGGAGCTGTTTGGCGGCAAGGCGGGTGATTGGTATGACCCGTGCTACCATCAGCTCTGCGATGACCTGAGCAATGTTGACCTCGAAGCCTGGGAGGTCAACACCAAGGTGAGTTTTCTGTCACCAGATAGTATGGCAGGGGCCGCTTGATGCTGACTCTCTTTAGCTGATTGCGCACTCTGTTGCGACGTATGCGGTGTCGTTTGAGGGCTTCCCTAAGCGGACGGATGAGCTTGTCAAGCGGAATGCTTACACTGGCAGGACCAAGTATCATGGGCCGAAACTGGTTGTCTAGATGGTGACTACATGTTGCAACTGGCGCAGGTGTAGACGTGACAAACAAGAGATGGATATGTTCTTGGATGGCTGCGGTATCCGGTGTGAAAGCCCGGGAGGAGGGTATTATGCTCCAGGTTGGTCAAGGTGTCGCCAAACGTCTTTAACGAGATGGAGCTTTTTCGAGGAATACGAATTATGCTAAAGCCACTTCCACCCTTCATGTAGATGAGCTCGAAACAATGATAGAACTCCTGATATTAATCCTTGATCTGCGCAATGAAGCTGATGGATATAGATACACCGCATTTCGGCATGGCCCACGTACCGATATTCCTAAGCCAAGCCCACCATCTGACGATACCCGTACGAAACATCCGTATCAAAACTACCAGTAAATAGACCTGCATATCACCAAACCAAGACCATAGCAACGCCGCGCCCAATTTCAAGCCATTGATACAACACACAAATAGATACCACAGAGCAACGAGCCAAGGCTCGAGGTCGGGAGAGATTCGCCCCGCATCCGCTTTGGCGGCATGACTCTACCGAACCAGATGCCAGACAAGTGTTGGAGGAGTGTCTCTTCAAGCAGCTCCGCTGCTGTGGCGCGCCCTCTTCCTGCCGCTGCCCGTGGCGGGGTGCATCTTTTCGTTGCGCTCCCTCTTGAGCTTGTCGTCCAGGACGCGCGCTGCAAATCATCGTTAGCCGTGCTATTACCTCCCCAGCTAGAACAGCGACCAACCACAACCCCCTCCCCGCGGGCGCACTTACTGAGAACATCGTATCCGAACTGGGGGTACTCGAGACACAGCGTCTTGAACTCGTCCTCCACCTCGGCGCGCAGGGTGTGCGAGCGCGTGGCCCAGAAGCTCGCGATGGGCGCGCGCACCTTGGTGTCGTCGGGTCGGGTGTTGGCGTAGACGTAGCGCGTGTAGGCGATCTCGCCGCGTGCCGTCGAGTTGATGCAGTGGATCTTGGAGCTCGACAACCGCTTGAGGGTGTTGATGCCGAACTTCTCGGCGAGGGTGTAGACGCGCGCGTGTTTGAGGAGCTGGTCGCCCGTGTCGTCGACCGAGGGTGCAGTGGGGTCCTCCTCCAGGACGCGCTGGCCTGGTAGCTTCCGCGGGAAGTACTCTCCTGTGTAAAGGAACTCGAGGAAGCTTCCTACAGCGTCGATGTCTTCTTCGGGGAGGTCGATCTGACGGGGCTGTTGTTTGCGCAGGGTCAGTAAACTTTCCTTGCCGTTCCCCGCTTCGAACTGTCTTCCGGGCTCGCGGGGGGGAGGGTTGGATTGGGTACTCACGCTGCCGTCGTCGGCAAAGGTCCCGCAAATCTCGGCAAAGTATGGACTCTGTTCCAGCAGAGCCTGATGCGCGGTAAGAAGGGTTTGCGACTCTTCTGGCGACCCAATGGAGAGGGTGACGATGGGGCTGACGAGGTAGCTGACGAAGCTGGTCCTCGTGTTCGCGGGCTCCCCCTCGGCGGCGGGCTTCTCGCTGCCCTCGGGAATGGTCTCGCCCTGGGTGGCCTCGGTGCTTTCGGCGGCAGCGCCCTCAGTCATCTCGACGTCGCCGCCAGGGTTGGCGGGTGACTCATCTGCGACGCTCTCCTCGATGTCCTGTGGCATGGCCGGATGGAAGCCGCACGCGCGGCTCGTGTGGAATTCAAATGGGGTCGTGGACGGGGGGGATACTCAGGAAACTGAGGCGCAATAGAAAATACTGTGAATCAGCGAACGTGCGAGGACTTGAAGCCTCTCTTCTAATTGGGCGGGGGTGAGTCAATTGGCGATGGTATTACAGGAGTGGGATGGCTGTCGCAAACGTCCAAGAAGTGGAAGTCGCAATCGGTTGCTCCACCGACGAATGGGGTGGCTGGGCAACGAAGAGCTCCTTCCTCCTGAGCTAAACGCGCCAAGACTTTATCGATAAGAATCGGTACCTGCAGTACAGACTTAGACTTTCTTACCTAACCATGGCGCATGTCACCACCACGCGCCCGACCTTTCACCCACTTGCCTACCTACCCGATACCTCAACCACATCACATCACGCAACATGACGAAGGTTTTTAACAAACACCATACCTACTACTTCATCAGGTGCCACCAATGTCAGATGGCCGAAATTCTGCTCACGATATGCATGAGCTGACCCTTGATTTCGTGTGTCTGATATCAACTCAAGATGGCGCCGCCCTGCATGACATCAAAATTCTGGAAAGGCTGGTGGAGGCATCAACCTTTTGACACTCCCGGAGCTACAAACATCCACTGTTTCATACGATCTTCATGATGGCAGCGACTCGACTTCTTTCTCGATTTCTCTACTCTTTAGCTTCCCGGCCAGGGGCCCTCTATAATACATGCCTTGCGAGCTGGCAGTATCCCTCTGTGCTTTATCGACTGGCAGCCGAGCGACGATGCCCCTTCATTGAGCTCGCCACGTGGGATGATACGAGTAGGCACAGCGAGATGTCTTGTTCCTTTTGACGGAACTGCCCGTTGTCACATTCTAACCTCGGACAAGAGCTCTCGGCTTCAGGAATCGCACGCGACCAACAGCCTGTCGATGGTCGGAGGCTATTCGTACACGATGACAACCACAAAACTGAAACACATGGCTCGACATGCAATCTGGCGCCTCTCCTTAACAAGCATCGCCAGTGGAGATGGCCTGCATGTCATACATGGGCCGTTGAGCACGGCGCCCATGCAAGTGACTCATTAGCCATGTCAGCTTCAAAACACTCATCATCAAGTTCAACGATAACCTGGTGGGGTCGTGGTCTGACAAGCCAAACGGTGCGACTGAGTAGGAGCTTATACGACAGAGCACGGCCGACTTGTCTCGTCGCAGCAGGGTGCGAAGCCCAAATCTCTCTGCTCGTCCTGCGGCGACTTAGATCGCCTTGGACTCGTGCTGAACCTATGGAATTAGGTGGACGTAGCTCGGAGCTCCGTTCTTTGGAATATGTACGCCGCCCTTAGTCAGGGCTGTGGATTTCACAACACGTGTCGGCTGCATTGTGCAGAAGGCCCGAGACTGACCGACAACTGGTCTGGTAACTTGCTTTTGCGACCTTCGGCGAGACGCGCACGCAGACTTGACTTGGGCGAATGATGTCCTGAGGGCTACTGGCAGTGAGATGCCGACTCTCCCTCATTTGCTAAGTAGCCTCGGACGCCTAGTCAAGTTAACATTGTCCAGACCGGTTCTTCGCCTGGCCGTGCGCACCTCAAGCTCGAGTCAGCGTCTTCGAGCCGAATCGAGCATAGACGCTTGAGCCTAGTTTGCGAAAAGCAGCTGAACGGTCGCAGGGGACGGACTATGGCCCGCTGCCAGAGAGTCCAGGGAAATGGGCTTGATTGTCGACCCTTGCCAAGGTGGCGCTGGAGGACAGAGCGAAGCCACAAAATCCAGGTCCGTGCCCAAAAGAACCAGCATCACGACCAAATGCCGACGGCATTGGTCTCTCGAGGACTTTGCCGCTTCTTCGTGACTTCGAGTCGCCCTGTTGGGCCCCGACCTTTATCGGGCTTCGGTACCTACGTATGACAGCTGCCAGGCAGTGATAACCATGATCACCTTGAGGGACTTTGGAGCCGATCACAAACCGACATCACAGGCCACTCGATGTGCATCACTGGGCACGCGCAAAGGATTTTTTCTTTTTTTTTTTTTTTTTTTAAAAAAAAGGAAAAGGCTCCCCTGGAGCGCAGGGCCGCCGGTTCTGGTGTTGGTCGACCAATCGATGTGGGCTACCCGTTGACTTGGTTCTGATCTAACCACCCCGTCGGCTGAATTGATTGGAAGAGCTAATCTGAGATTTTCTTTCCAAGATGCTTCGATATCTCTGTGAGCTGTCATTTCTCACCGTCCGAGCGTCCGCGATGGGGTCGCACTGCGGCCATGCATCCATCTTGCTGTCGAACACTACGCAGTCAACAAACAATGCGGTCAGATCTCCGATCCAGTTTGATGCGCATAGGTAAGAAATGATAACGAGGCCCGCGGGGAGGAGCATCGACACGTAATATCTTGGTGCTTGAAATTTAGTAGCGTCATGGTGGATGATAGCGAAATCATGATCCTAGGGCCGACCGAGGAAAACTCGCAAGGTGCTCAACTTTCAACAACTTTCCCATGTTGCGCATTTCCGAAAAGTATCGGTTTCTCGTCGAGTCGTGCGCGCCACCGTTATGACCATTCACCGTCCCTGGCCAGGGACCGGGGCTACTGTCCTTAATGAGGATCGGCAGACCTATCGGAGGAGGGCTGCCGCACAGGGGTCAGAAAGCGGTAGAGGTGCCGGGAAGTTCCCGGGAGCTAGCCATCATCTGCAGCCATATTGAGGCCATGGCGCTTTGCAGGCTCATGAGTCGTGCCGTGGCCCCTAGGGCTTACGGGAAGCTAATACGGTAGAGAATGTGCACGCGCCAGCCGACGCGACCTACAACATTGAGAAGCTGGTGAACTGCCGGACGAAGGCGCGGGCAAAATGGAGCGCGCGAACGACGGTGACGGTCGATGGGATTGAGGATCTCCTTTGAGGCAGGCATGTGATGCCGCCGTCCCTCACCTGTCGGCGATAGCGGCTTTGGAATGTGATGTGATGACTCGCACCTTGCTGAGTGCTTAGGCTGCCTTCTTTCGAGCCGCCTCGGCGAGACTGGAGCTTTTGGCGCCGGCACCACCCTCCCGGACGCTGTCTTACACTTGCAGGTCGACCCGAGCGGACAGTCACACAGAAGAGACGCAACAGCCACCAGACAGGCGCAAGACAAGAGGACAAGACGCCCTACATGCAAGTATGAGAGTCAAAGCGGCAAGAAGAACAGAGCCTCAAAATGACTGGCTCACAATGGACTGTGTTGCGACAGCCCGGCCGGCATACGGTGGGCTTGTTCCGGCCGTGGTCTGCCGCAAGAAGCAGACACTATTCATGGCCCAGTCTGGGCACATGAACAATCCTTTGGCGGCACTGGTCGACGAACTTGACATCCCAACTTCCATCACATTCTTGGCCCCCTGAACGGAGCACCGTACGTACCGGCTGCACTGCACTTGGACAAGCGCACAGAGGCAAAAGAATGGACGGCAAAGAGTGCGCCCATGATGCAATCGGTAAACCACCCATCCTGGCATCCTGATCCCCGGCTTACATCGTCAGGGGTGAGCGATCGCAATCCATGCAGGCATTCGCGATTTAATATGAGCAATTACCAAGACGGGCCAGCGAGGCCGTGCCTGGGTAACTTGTGGCTCAACAACCGAATTGCTCCACCAAGCCATGGAGCGTATGGTACGGACGTAGATCGAGCTGGCTTCACATCGATCGGTTATTGGTCGATCCCTCATGCAGGGCAACTGGACAACCGTGGGACCAAGACTTTATCCGAGAGGACCAAGCGGCCCCAACTTGAGCTTAGCACTTGCAAAAGTTGCAGTCCCATCTGCGAGGTGCGTGTGCCTAGATCATAACGGTTGATGATACAGTGATATTTGTGGGCAAAAGAAAAACACACCGGCATGAGGCTGTCAGTCAACGACTCAACTTTGAAGGGGCCAGACAAGAAGCAAATTGGCAAGCAAGGGGCGAGAGAGTCAAAGCGAGCCGTGGACCACGGGGCGGAACAAGCAACACACGACGGACACGACCAAACTCGCATCTTCGGATCGTGAGTCGCCTGCTGGCTGCCTATTGGCGTTCCCCCCGCGGTCGCTGAGACATTGCCAGACTGATCGCAACGAACCGTATGATGGGCGCCGTTGGAGTTTGGTAATACCCCGAGCCTTGGCTGAATGCGTCACTCTCGGGGGCCCATGTCGGTCCCCCGTTGGATGAACTCGGAGCCGAGTCGGCCGCAGCACGCTTGATTCACCTATCAAGGCAAGTCTGTTCGAATTTCTCACGAGAGTCAACATGGCATTCTTTCTTATGCTCGCGACCCGAAAAGCAGTTTGAGTTTATTATTAATGATGGACGATTACCGGCGTTCTCTTATAATTGGGTAAGCCCGAAATGACATGGAACAGCTCTACACATGCATAGCAGGCACAGAGGGAGATTGGTATACACATTATGAGCGATTCAAAGGAATATCCGTCCCCAATCATCCTATCATGGAAGAGCACACACCACCATTCTGGAGCTAGGCTTTGTGCTAATGTAGGTGCCGGGGTAGCTCCTCATGTTTACGGGCTGGGGAGCGGGTGGATACGAACTGACGCACAAGCACAGACAGAGCACACGGCACGCGGGTCCGGGGATGCTTTTGCATCCCACCGAGCTGGCGGGCTCGATATGGCCGTGGCCCTGAGCCTGGACTCGCCCATGAAGATCGACATGGGTCCTCCGCCGCGCACACACAACCCATGATTCTCTTGTAGAGAACCCAGCAGAACTCGGACGCCCCGTCATGTCCCCCGGAGCGGAAGCCACGAGGCTGGGTCGAGCAGGTCTCTCTGTGCTTTTTCCTTTCCACCTTTGATGCCTAGTGCTGGCATATAAGGTATTCCGCTTTGACCAACACCGCGTGGCGTGCCCCTTGTCATACCCGTCTGTCCTTCCCGCTCTACATATACCACGCTCTCTACTTTCCTTGTATAATATCTCTCACTCTCGTCCTCTCCTTCGTCACTCTCACCCAGACGATCCTCTTTGTACCTAGACTCGACTAACACCAAGTGGAAGGAGAAGAAGCAGCCAATATGGGTGCACGTCTTGAGGTCCGAGACGCCGGCCGTACGGTGGACGGCCTCGGCGTCTTTTACATCTGCTTGTCTGTCATATGGACTCTGATCCTCCTGGGTGGCATGGCCTTCCTCTACGCGAAGCGTGACATGCCCATCCTCCGCATCCGTGGTCTTCCGCTGTCGTTTGGCGCCGTCATCCTCCTCCACCTGTACTGGCTCGCCGTCCAGACGGGCTACATCTATGGCGCCTACATGGCCCCCAGCATCGAGTTCTGGATCATGGGCATCTGGCTGCCCTTTGGCATCGCCCTCTTCCACGCCTCCAACTCCCGATTCCTCTACGTCGCCGAGATGCAGAAGCGCTTCATCCGCAGCGACCAGATCGACCCCCATCGCCGTCCCAGCAGCCGGAAGAAGACACTCATGGACAAGTACCGCACGCTCGACTACACCACCAAGATGCTGGCACTCGTGTGCTCCGGCATGGCCTTCCAGGTGGGCACACTTGACACCCGGGATTCTGTACTGAGAGTTTCCGTGGCTAATCATCACTACTGCAGCTCTTCCTGACGCTCTTCATGTTCGTCGTGTCCCGCAAGTTCCACCCCGAGTTCGGCATCCCCGGAACCGAAGTCTACGGAACACCCGAGGAGCAGAAGGCCGCTGCCGTCAAGGGCTGGGAGTGGTGGCCGTCTGTGTTCTGGCAGTGCTTCTGGGCCTGGATCGTCGCCCCCTTTATCCTTTGGCGTGCTCGCGGCCTGCACGACAGCCTTGGCTGGAGGACCCAGACCATTGGCTGCTGTGTTGCCGGGTATGTCTGACCAGAGCGTGAACTCGTTGGAACGCCAGTTGCTGACCAGCTTTACTTTACAGTCTTCATGCTACCCCCATGTGGCTAGTCGCCCTCTACGTGCCTGAGATGGCTGCCGTCAACCAGTACTTCATCCCCCCGCAGTGGATCGCCATCTCCATCATGCTGCTCGAGATCTTCACCATCTTCCTCCCCGTGTGGGAGGTCCTGAAGCACCAGAGCCTCCGACAGGAGACCCTCGAGTCCATCGCCCGCTGGGAGGCCCGCAACAAGAGCGGCCAGGCCGGCGGTTCCATCGAGACGGGCAGCACCTACTCATCGTGGGGCAAGCCCCGCAAGTCCAAGGCCGGGTCCGTCGACAGCTCCTCCAACAACTCCGTTCTCACCATGGACGCCCTCGAGCACACCCTGGACAAGAACCCGGAGCCCCTTCAGCAGTTTTCCGCCCTCAAGGACTTCTCCGGCGAGAACATTGCCTTCCTGCGCCGAGTCGCCGAGTGGAAAACCAAGTACTACGGTTCCAAGGGTGAGCGCAAGATGTCCACCATTGGTGAGAAGGGATTGCCTCCCAGTCCCACCGTCGAGGTCGACAACCGCGCCAGCTTTGAGGATGCCCTCCGCATCTACATCGACTTCATCAGCTCCCGCGGCGCCGAGTTCCAGATCAACCTCTCCTCACCCGACTTCAAGAAGCTCGCCGGTGTCTTTGAGCACGCCGCCCGCATCGTGTATGGTGACGAGCGCACACCTGACCCCGCGACACCCTTCGAGACACCAGAGTGGCGCATCGGTTCCGACACCGGCGCCAACGACTCGCAGACTGCTATCAATGCTGCCTCCCCGCGCTCGGAGGAGACGGCTGTCATGGAGAATGTTCGCTACTGGGGCGAGATCCCTGATGAGTTCGACGAGGACATCTTTGAAGACGCTGAGATGAGCATCAAATACCTCGTCCTGACCAACACCTGGCCCAAGTACGTCAAGGCCCGTCGGTCGATGGACTCGCTCGACTCGTTTGTGTCGGGCGGCGCTGCGGCATAATGGGTCACTGCATCCGATATATATATATATATATATATATATACCCCCGG
>JPKY01000144.1:0-57293 GCA_000769265.1 Hapsidospora chrysogenum ATCC 11550
GGGAGGGGGGGAGAGAGAGAAGACGTGATACAGGAAAGAAAAAAGACGGAAAGAGAACGTACCATTTGCACTTGCGAGATTTGCTTGAGACCATCCAGCAACAAGCTAGCTGCTTCAGGGTGTCAGCTAGAGTCGAATCTGGCATGACAGCAGACAGATGTGTGTCGGGTGGTTGGATCAGAGAGATATGCGGAATAGTTTGTCGTCGTTGCGGTTGCTCAGACATATGCTTGTCGTTTATTCGCGTTCATCACGCAAAAGCGAGTGGAAACGAGGACCGAGGTTTGGTAGACTCACTCTACAGAACATTGTGGCCTTTCGCGAGGGTTAGCACTCGTCGACACAGTTTGAGAGGATAGAGAGGTAAGAGGATGTGCGCAAAATCAGGTAATGCATGAATGGTAAGAAAAAGTTTGTGTCAGCATCGGAAATCCGAATAAGACTCGTCATCTGTGTTCATCATAAGGCAGTTGGATAAATGATAATAGAAAATTTTTCACCTACCCGAAAACCACAGAATATCACGCGCAGTCAAGATGTGTCGACAACGCATTCGCCGTGAAGCAATTGCGGTCCAACCTCACATAACACCTATGAGTCCAGGAGACCACATCTTCTGCCTGTAACCTCCACTGATACCCGTTATGCCCAGACATCAGTGGATGTCACAGGTAGAAGACACGACCTCGCGTGCTCATCATTGTTCGATGACGGCAAACCTTTGCAGAGAAAATGTCAAGCCCAGCACTGCCAGGGCGTATTAGCCTTGAATGTCGACACGCTGGCTGGATCCCAATTTCTTTGGAGGTACCCCATGTTCAGTGGGCGAGGTTTTCTAGGCCTGCCGCAAAGTGGCGTGTCGCTCATGCTTTGTATTCAGAGCCCAGTGCCAACTCATCACCTGGGGAGGAGACGGAAAAGATCGGTCGAGTACCAGAAATCCATACCTTGCCTGCTTCACTTGACACATCGTCAGTAATGGGTTCGCCACATGCGGATCAGAAAGAAATGATGTGGGTAGGGAAGCAATCAGTAATAGCCATTTAATTGTCGTCAAAGAAGGTCTCAGACGGTAATTTCCAGCGTATATATATACGAAATGATCATCATAATGCAGGAGGGTAAAAGCGAAGAAAAATGATGGCGACATACCGAAATTTCTGGGTAGCATCCGTGATGGCTCCCGCCATTGTCCACTTGGGCAACAGGCACATCTGCTCAAGATCGGTCAGCAGAAGTCCCAAGAATCATCCTGAAAAAATCAAAACTGCTGTGTGGTCGATGTCTTTCAGACTGACGTGAAAACTTTAGTTTCATTCCCGTAGGTCAAAGACTCTAGTTTGCGGTTTATATCTGTCATCAGGAAGGGAAGGGAATGGGGAGAGCGGGGAGCAAGCAACGGATGCCCGGCGCGAGAGCAGCAACTTACCATTTTGCTTTGGGAGGTTGGTTGGATGCTGATGCAGGAACTGGAAGAGAAAAAAAGCTGGCGAGAAGAAAATGTAGGTGCAGGTGTGGGGCAACCCATTTCCTGATTGTTACATAAGCTTAGATCACGTGGTGTCGTGTTGATGCCGTGTCTGGTCGGAAGCGAAGGGCGCGCGTCATGACCATCTCCGCAGGGGCCTCAGCGAGCAAGTTCACGCCCAAGACTTCAGTTCACAATTGTTTCTTCTTCTCATATTCCGACAAACGTCAGAATGCCTGAGATCGCCGAAGGTCTGGATGCTCCATTCTCGAGGCTCTCGTGCCACGTCCTCGCGGTCCCCTTGCTAACTCTGCACAGTGGCCAGAGTCGTCCACTTCCTTCGGCTGAAGTTGGTTGGGAAACGGATAGCTTCAGCTACCGCCGTTGACGATAACAATGTCTTCGGAAAAGTCGGGACTACCGGACCCGATGTTGAGAAGGCCCTCAAGGGCAAGAAGGTTGGCGGTCTGCCAGCCTTGGTCACCAGCGCAGTCTAACACCAAGTGCAGGTCGAGTCGGCTGGGTGTCAGGGGAAATATTTCTGGTGGGTATCGCCCAAATCCCTTTGTCACTTCAGTACAGGCCTAAGGTTGCTCCAGGATTACTCTTGACAAGCCACCGCATTTAGTGATGCATCTTGGGATGACAGGTATGCCCCTCGGCACAGAGTAAGGCCTATGGTCTCGTTGACACAGCAACAGGATGGGTTCACATCAGAGGAGAGCAGACAGCTTTGGACAACAGCGTCAAGAAAACAAAAGAGTCGGACAAGGACGAATGGCCGCCTAGGTTCTGCAAGTTCCACCTAAAGACGGAGGGGAAACCCGAGGTCGAGGTTGCCTTCACAGATGCTCGTCGCCTTGGCAGGGTACGATTGGTCGACTGTCCAGGCAAAGATATCCGGAAATATTCGCCTCTGGTGGAGAACGGTCCTGACCCTGTCATTGATCTGGACATCTTTACGGAGCAATATTTAAAGAACAAGATGCGGTCGCGACACGTCCCGATCAAGGCTTTCCTCCTCGACCAGACCATGATCAGCGGTATAGGAAACTGGGTTGCGGATGAGACCTTGTACCACGCCAAACTTCACCCGGAGCAGTACTGCGACGAGTTCAGCGATGCAGAGATCACTAGTCTCTTCAAGTCGATCCGATATGTCTGTCAGACGGCGGTGGACAAGCTCGGAGACTCTGGACAGTTCCCCGAGCACTGGCTCTTCAGCTACAGGTGGGGAAAAGGTTCCAAGGGGCATTCTTTACCAAATGGGGAGACGTTGGCTTTTATCAAGGTCGGCGGCCGGACAAGCTGCTACGTCCCAGCTGTGCAAAAGAAGACCGGCCATATCCCCCCAAAGGCTGAAACCATGCCGTTCAAGGGCGCGACTGGGGATGAGGCCTCCAAGAAACCGAGTACGGAGAAGGCTGAAAAACGGAAAGAGACCGCCAAAAGGAAGCCGGAGCTTGCAGAGGACGAGACCAACGCCCCGGCGACGGCCCCGACTAAAAAGAAGACACGGAAGATGGGCGAGCACGATACCGAGCCGTCAGACGAGACTCGAAACGTCGGGTCTCGGAGGTCAACGCGGCTGCGGGGTAAATAGAGGCCTCCATGTATCACATAGAACGAGTCTTAGCGTGTTGGCTTCACTTGAGCACCGGGGACGCGAGGCAGTGCTAGAGTACATTAATATTTGTGGAGTTATACACA
The DNA here is from genome assembly GCA_000769265.1 of Hapsidospora chrysogenum ATCC 11550. Lineage (NCBI taxonomy): Eukaryota > Fungi > Ascomycota > Sordariomycetes > Hypocreales > Bionectriaceae > Hapsidospora > Hapsidospora chrysogena. Next base: position 3,179 of record JPKY01000144.1, read on the forward strand.
ACCCAACTTGCAAGCTTTGGAAGACGCTATTTTCTCAGCCCGACCAATGGGTGAAGATATTACCTCCATTCAAACTGTACAGCCGGTCCAAGATGACTGGTTGCTGATGGACCGATAGGCCTGTGGAATTCAAGATGGGCGCCCAGTGGCGCCAACCTCTCCAGCAAAACTTGCCGAATATCGCTTCCCGGGAAGCCTAGCTCGGCCAGTCATACTGACTCCCAAATCGGCGCTCATCGTATACAGCGCCAATTTCTATCTCTGCCTGGCAGCAGAAACAGCACAAGAAGCCTCTGATTCCAGTCCACAGTGACCCGGCAAGTCTTGATAAACACAAAACTTGCCATTGAGATGCCATAAGATGTTTAACTCCGCCAAAATGCTAAAAGCCCAAATTCCGTATCCAAGGATACGGGTCTATATATCTGCACCTGAAAATGCTGGTATCGCATGTAAGTCGTAAATCTCATGCCGCCTTTTACGTATACGGAAACGAATATCTGACTGCGGCGGGTATCATAAATGCCTGAAAGCCATGATGTCTGATGTCGATGGCAGAAAGCTCATAAAACGAAAGGGAAATAGAAAGGACAAGTGTCAGAATGACCCATGGTCATATGCGTGTACGTCGTGCAGTACTCATATCGCGCCTGTGCCGTCGTGCGTGGGAGTAGGTATTCGGTTGCCCAGCATCATACCTCGCATTGTAGCCCGACGGCATATCGATGGTGGAAGGGCCCGATTTCGAGGGGTATGATGCTCAAGATATTGGTGAACCGCTGCCCATCCTTTTTGTAGTTGCAGAGCCGCACTTGTATTTCCTGGTTCGTGCGGACTGCCTTGGACATTTGCTGGATGGCGGCGGCACACTCAACATGTGGGGTTCCAGAGCCCGGAAACGCACCGCCAGGGCTCTGCAGGAAGCGGCAGTTTCTGCCCAGGACCTCTTTAGGGGTATATCCCGTCAATTCGTAGAAACCCTCAGAGGCATAGACAATGGGCCAGTCCGGGAGTTCGAGATCGCAGAGGGTGAGGGAGACGGAGCAGTCAACAGGCCCGAGATCGATGACTGGATGAGGGCGGCATCGAACTTGGAGCTGCTGGACCGTTAGCACCCGGAAGATCAGAGTTTCAAGAGAAGGCCCTACTAGGATGGACATCACGTCGAAGCCGCTGGGGCAATAGAGACCTGGGTAGACGAGAGGATCCTGCACCCGGGGCACTGACGAGGGCTGTTCGGGGAAGACATGCTAAGGGGAGGAGGTTCAGTCAGGATAGGCTTCATTCGTGCAGTGGCACTCTGAGCAACGAGGGCGAGGGAATTAGAGACTTACAGCGATGGCCTCGGCCTCCCAAGGGTTCGCAAGGGGTAGTGGTGATGGGAGTTGTGAAGAAGTCATGGTGGGACTAAGAACATGAGCAGAGTCTCGAGGTTCGAGTTGATCGTCCATGTTCAAGTCATGGGAAGCAAAGTGAGGGGATTTGTACGCTTATTTGTCTCGTCCATGCCATATCATCGAGATGGGGGTCAGTAACTATTGACGTGAGTACGTATTGAGATGACGGTAAGCACAGATTTCTCGGGGATCCGAGTGGCTCGGGTGACACTAAAGAGAGAGCCCGGGCCACGGACATCATTTGGGCAAGGTAAGGAGAGCTGGGCTGGTTTCAGGCGGCGAGCGAAACCGGCCCGCCGTTTGCCATGCCATGGGGACGATGCGGGAATCGGGAAGCAGGCGTTACGATCGACGGAGAGTTAAGATCGGGAAGCGCCAGCGTGATACCGATGGGACTCTGGGAGCGAGATCCGGGACAAGAGGCTTCGGAGGAGTTCCGTATGGCTGCAGACAGTTCAGCAACAACACGGCGGGACACGATCGAACGCTGGTATTCATGAGTGTCTACAATACGAGTACATCAGAATCTCGGATTGGGCCGATGGCAGGGATGGAGGATTGGGCAGGCGATCGATACTAGTAAGATAGGTAAGGTAGGAACCGCAGAGTTGCCAGCTGCAAGTTGGACCCCGTACGGAGGTATGTCCGGTTGGATGATGGCATCTCGTGAGCTGCTCCTGCCGTTCGATGGCCCAGCCTACTATCGGGCTCTGTTGATCGCCCCACTTTTCTGCATCCGTCATGCCGGAGGGAAGTTACTACTAGTAGTATCTGGTAACAAGCGCATCTTGGGCGCCCCATGCAGAAACTGTATTCCGAAAAAATCTGGAAAAAAAAAAATACAGATGTACTTACATTTTGCAGATTGCGTCCATCCCCCGGTGACTGTTGCTCTGATGTTGTCATGTGTTGTTGCTTGGCTTCGTTCAGTGTGAGGACGCTGACATAGATCTGCCCCACTACGTCTGGACTAATCGGCGAATTGAGGTGGGCTGGTGGGGAGTTATCTAATACCCACACCCCACCAATTTAGCGTTAGTGCCCAAGTATCCTGCAAGATTCACGCGTCATAACGCGGTATAGCTTTCCAGTCCTGAACTCGCCCCATACGCCAATCTGGCCCCCGCGCGATCCCCGCCACCTTCAAAACCCAAAAAGCCAGACAATTACCGAATGCCTCGCCGACTCGTCAACCGCCGCGGCGGTGGTGATGTCCAAACCCTAAGCCAGGGACCAGCAGTACCCGAGCCCTGCGACGTCACCTACGAACCACTCGCCTTCCCGCTCAATGAAGTCGCCATCAAAAAGCTCGGCGAGCTTTCTCAGAACCGCGACACCCTCGCCTACCAGAATCAGCTCAAAGATGCCCTGCGGAACCTCGGACATGGCGTCTCGGACCTGCAGGACCGTCTGCGCGAACAGCGCGCACGACTCGAGCAGTTCCAGAGCCGCCGCCACCAGCGCGGCGTGCAGCCCGCCGAGGAGCGTCTCGAGAAACACCTCCCCGGGCTCGAGGCGGACGTCGACGCCCTGACGCACCGCTCCGAGGCTGCCACCAGGAACGCCATCGATCAGCTGTTCGCGCTCGAGGACGACGCCGCTGTCCTGAGCGAGCTGTACACGGCAGCCAGCATAAACCGACGCCCGCCGCCGGGCGAGGCCGAGGATGAGAGCGATCACACGCCCCCGCCGAGCACCATCGACTCGCTACGCGAGCTCCGCGCCCGGAAGAAGGCGGAATATGAGGCCATGCCCAACTACGAGCGCTACGCCCGGCACAACGACTACGTCTCCTTCAAGAAGCTATGGCACGACGGCGCCACGGGTGATGACGGCACCCCGCTTCCCGATGCCTCCAAATGGTTCCGTGCCGACGCCACACCGGTCATGAGCGCGGGAGTACAGGGCGCAGCGGCCGCCGACGATGACGAGGAGCCCGAGGGGTCGGACGAGGACGTCGCGGTGTCGCGCGAGGTGCTCAGCTTGAAGTGCCCGCTGACGCTGCGGCCGATGGAGGAGCCGCTCACCAACAAGCAATGCAAGCATACGTTTGAGAGGAGTGCCATCATCGACTACCTGTCCGACGCGCCGGCGAAGCAATGTCCCCAGACGGGCTGCTCACAGGTCCGTATCCATACTTTTTTCTTTCATTTTTTTTTGGCCCGTTGACCTTGTGTTTTGGACGGGACAAGAAATGTGTCTTTCTAACTAGGGCGGTTGCAGGTTTTCCAACGGAGGACCGTCAACTCGGACTTTTACCTCGATCAATTCATCCTCCGCAAGATACAGCGTGCCAAGGCGGCCGCTGCTGATATGGAGGCCGAGTCCGACCCCGATGAGCATGATGATACGATCATTACACAAGGGGAGAGACCGCGCCCCGGCAGAGTTGTCAAACACGAGGCCAATTGAGCCCCGGTCGACGGAAACACACGAGGTCATAATTTCAGCGGAGTCGCCTCATAAGAGAGATTTCCTTCGATGAGCGATGTGTGAGCTGCCATGATTGCCTCATGTGCCAAACGAGACTTGTTGGGCGCCATATGGGCTGGAAACACAACCCGCAACGGGCTGTCTGGTTGGGACGTATTACATTGATACTACCCACCACCCCTCGAGGAGGGTCGCGCGGACTGGATTCAGACAACTCAGATTGGAACCAGTCTTGTCGCCGTGGACCAGGCACTCCTGTTGCTAGGGGGACGTGGATGCTACTGTGTAGGGACAGACTGAGTTTGCCCACAGCCTGTCACATCGATCTCTTGATGCCAGGTTCGGGTGACAGCCTGAAGGGACGCTTCATCAGATGTATCGATCGACGGATCTCCCGCGACTTGAAACTGCTCCACTCAGGCTCCAGTCGCCTTGAAGAGTACCCGCCATGGGTATTATTGTGTATGATGGTGGTGGTACAGTCATGATACATCTTTAGTGTACACAATGCAAACAATAAACAGCCCTACCCTAACTTGGCTGAGGCAACGGCCCTCTCTCGATATCAAGACAGATGAATCCGTAGCCTTTATGACTCAAAGTCCCTCCTCACGGCAAAAAAGTAGTTGCCCACCTTCTCGCTGCCCCTGACCTCTCTCCACCCCACCCCAGGCACATACACAACACCCATGACACGCGGGCTATTCCACCCCTTGTCCATAAAATACCGTCGCAGCTCATCCTCATTGATGTACTTATTCCAGTCGTGCGTGCCGGGCGGCACGATGCGCAGCAGGTCCTCGGCGACGAGGTTGGTCGTGAACCAGCTCATCCACGTGCGCGCAATGGTGCTCATGACGAGCCACCCGCCAGGCCGCACAAACGGTCGGACCTTGTCGAGGAAGGCGGCAGGGTGGTCGATGTGCTCGATGACCTCGAAGACGGAGACGACGTCGTACCCCGGGGTGGGCACGTCCAGCTCCTCGACGGAGCACTGCCGGTAGGACAGCTTGGCCGCCAGGCCAGGGTCCTTGCGCGCGTGGGCCCTCGCGACGGCCAGGACGGAGGGCGTGGGGTCTATGGCGGTGACGCGGGATGTGGAGGGCAGGCGGGCGGCGCTCTCGGCGAAGATGCCGCCGCCGCAGCCGATGTCGAGGTACGTGAGGGAGGAGGGACGGGGTTCGGGCTGGGAGGCGAGGCAGGCGTTGATGAAGTCGTGGCGGAGGGGGTTCATGAGGTGGAGGAGGCGGGAGGAGCCGTGGGGGTCCCACCAGTCGGCGGCGAGTGCGTTGAAGTGGGAGACCTCATCGGGGTTGACGGACGAGGAGGTGGAGGAGGAGGAGGAGGTTGAGTGCCATCGTGGTGATGGCGCCCTTGTTGCAGCTGCGGCGTGGTGTGATTCCGGCCGGGGGAGGAGAACCGGCCGTGTGGCCGCAATGAGGGGCCGCCGAAGGCAGGCGGTGGCCGTGGACCGGAACGGCGCGGCCATGGAGGCGGCAGCGGCTTTTGGGGGTGGGGGGGGAGGGGGGGAGACCAGGTTTCCGGAGGAGAAGGTGGTGGTGTCGGTCGCGTCTGGGTAGCGAGCAAGCAGAATGGTGGTGGATGAACAGTGTCGGCTGTGGCCGTGCAAGAATGACTAAGCATGCGACGGTGGTCCGAGGCTCGCCGACGTACATACAGGTACTAGATGTTGAGCCCCGCGAGATAAGAGCTCTGGCGCTGGCCCAGAAGGGTTAAGTGCTCCATTGAGCAGACCCCACAATAGGGGTAAAACACGTGATCAGATAGATCGTACAATAGGCGCATCACGCGCCCTCTCCTTTGTAGGAAATCAAGGCTAATTATAACCATTGTTCGTATGCTTAAAATAGTAACTATTGCATGTTATGCGACAGTTATAAGCCCGGGAGGTGTTCGATTACCACCTATAACTTCTAATTGCTATAGCTAGTATACGAATAACTATCTTAAACCATTCTAAGCACATTTCTACCCTTTTTAAGCTCCCTTACGCTACACTGCAACCCACCTCTAGACGAGATGGCCTTAAGCATAGCGGTTATAGCTACGGGCCTATTTACCGATAAGAAGCTCACGACTCACCGCTAATAGAGCGACTAGATCCACGTTCTAAGCTCCTTTACGCGTGATAACGACATTTAGGCTAACATCGACCCTAATTATAACAATAAGCCATCTAACGTGCTAATTAAAGCTAAAGAGAAAAGCCTTACGGATATAAGGTAGGAGCTTAGGGAGCTTTTCAATATAGAAGCCCTAAGTTTCGAGTAAATCATAAGTTATTAGTAGTCTTAAAGCGCTATAATCATTAATCGGTAAAAGGAGTACGATAAGAAGGTGAAGTTACACTATAAGATTTGTACTTATATAGCTACCACCATTAAGCTAAGCATTTATAACGCGATTATAAGCGCCCTTAAGCTATAACACGTGAAAGGCGAGACTAAATACTCTACCTATAAGATCGTTAAAGGCATTAAGGCCCGCCTCGCTCCGAGCGACCTCACGCTTTAAGAGGAAGCTCGCCGAGCCTATAGAGACATTCTATAAGAGGCTAAGCGTGTTAGAGTTAGGGTTAATAGCTAGTATCCGCGCTAAGTAAAAGCGTACTAATAAGCTCAATCGTATAACCTTTTAAAGGTTAAGGGCATAATGGCGATTACGGACTTCCTAGAGGCCGTAGGTAAGCGCTAAGCGCCTAAGTGGGCACGAACGGAGCGCGATACGCTTCTAAAGGCTCTAACTCTAAGTAACGAGCCTACCATACCACTTAAGAGATATACCGCGCTCTTTAGTAACGTGGTTAGCTATAAGAAGACCACGCATAACGTATATCTAACCCTTAGCGGAAGCTCTCCTAATTAATCGCATAAAAGCGTTAAAGCTCCTAGTTATAGTAAGGAGTGCCCCTACCGTAATAACCTTAGTAACACACATTATTAGAAACCTTCGGAATGCCGTACCCTTAAATATACGATTATAGGATTAACGGAGTAGTTCTTATGGAATAAGCCTTCGAAGGAGTAAGTGGAAGCTATACGTAAGCGCTTCCACGAACCAAAGTGGAAGGCCTTACGCGATTAGATAGAATCTTATAGATAGAAGCTCTCTTCCGGATTTAGTAGCGGTAACGATGCCTCCTTCCTAGGTAGCATTAACGTAACGGTCATTAATCCGCGCCTTTACGATTCTAACATAAGGCTAGGAATCTACGTAACGCTTAAGACTAGGCGTTATCCGCTCTCTAAGAGTACGTTACTAGATAACTATAGAGCTATTCATCTCGTTAATACGATAGATCTAATCGTGCCGGGCTCCTTTAAGTTAAGTTACGGAATTAAGGTAGTCCAGTTAGTAAATACGGAATGCCGGATCATTAGCTATAGCACGTGTGTTACGGCCCGTTCTGCGGCCTACACGTGAGGTGCCAAGGGCCCCACTTTTTCCTTCCACTCACGAACCGATCACCTTAATCACTTACAACACGAACGTGATTAAGGAGATCGCTCACCTCGATCACTACGTAATATACACACGATCAGTGCGATCACTTAAGTATATAGACGCGGTCTTAAACCGCCTCTAGTAAGAGCTACTCTAGCTCCTTAGCTATCAATATAGAAGTTAACGCTTAACTTGCTCCAGTTCCTAAGTCTCGCACTAGACTGTGACCCGACCTGCCTAGACGACACCCTAGTCTTTCTATTAAATATAAACCGACCTCTGTCTGCCTTATAGCTAGACCTAAACGTCACACATTAATAGCTCTTATTTAGTGGACTATTATGTCATCCCTAAGCAATATTTCGACACCCACACTATAGCTCTAAGCACGACCCTAACCCTAACCTCATTTAATATCGGAACCACTCTAACTTACACTTAGATGGAAACTAAGGACATTAACGAAATTATTAAACTATAGCACCTAACTTCCTTTAATGGAACTTTAGGAACGCTTTAAGGATTCCTCACTTAACTTAAGGCTTACCATCGGTTCTACCCTAAGAGACTTAAGAACGACCCTAATAAGGTCCTTTATATAGGGACTTACCTAAAAGGAACCGCTCTCACTTAGTTCGAGCTAATCTTATGGGATTACCTTAATAACGAACTATAGGACTAAGACTAGGAAATAGTGAACATCTTCGCTAACTTCAATAACTTTAAGGAAGCCATTAAGGAAGCTTTTGGAACCGTTAACGAATAACGATAAGCCATTAAGAAACTCAAAACGCTTAGATAATAAGGATCCGCGGCTAATTACGTAGCTACGTTCAGATAGATTGCTATAAGCTTAGATTAGGATGACGAACCTTTAATGTTAGCCTTCTATAAAGGACTTAAGGAAGAAGTTAAGGACGAACTCTACCGAGACGAAGAACTAAATACCTTAACTAAATACATTACTATAGCTATGCGAATTAATAACTAATAACACGTATGATGATAGTAAAAGCGTAATTAAGGATTCGGATTCATTCCGTACGCTATAAACTAAGGTAGGAAACGCTAACCCTAAGGAACTAACTAAAGGCGAAATTAACTAGGAACTGTATGGGCTTACTCGACAAACCCTAAACCTATAAAACTAAACGTAGTTTAATGAGATAAGAAGAACCTTACATACCATAATTATGGAAAGAAAGGACACTTTATATAAGAGTGCTAGTCACTTAAGAAGGGGAAAGCAAATTGGAACCCTATACTGGAGAGTAAACGATAAATTAACACATTAATGAACGAAACCCGCTTAGGATACGAAATTATAAGAAAGGGCGAATTGACTAGAACCGCTCACGCCTCACTCTTATGGACCGTATATTACGATAACGTATATTTGATCTATAAGTCCGATAAAGACGCGAAGGGATGGTACCCTAAGTAACTAAAGGCATCCCGAACGGTCACTATGCTTAGACGAACTATAATCGAAAAAGACGAAGGAGATTATTCGGTAAACGAGCCTATAAGTACTAGCGAAGCTAAGGAATGGGAATAATAAGTAACCTAACTACTCTAAGATATAAAGAAAGTAAATAACGAAGGAGAAACTACCGATTTAATAAGAATAGAAGAAATTCGGGAATGGTAAGATGAGAATCTTATACCGTTCGCATAAATGATCGTGAACGACTAAAAGTGTATAGTAAGCGCTAAGCAAAATCCTATACTAAAAGGAGGATGCTAAGTTATGTTCGTTCTAGCATATAACATTTAATAACTATTTAACCTTAAAAACCCTACATCACGATAGGTATTTAGTAATGACGAATGACTAACACCTAAACATTAAGACCACGAAGAGATCGGATAGATCTTATATATTTACCACTATTATGAGATACACCTTAAACAGAAAGGACGATATAACATATTCTCACGATAACTACTAGACACTAAAATCACTTAACTATACACTTAGGAAGAAGTAAAGTACCTCCGTTTCGTGCACCGTAGCGAAGAAGCTTAAGTAATAGCCTTATAATATAACTCACTAGAAGTCTGTCTTTTAGATAGCGACCTTAAAGATAGATATAACTACGAACGAGAGGATTGCGAGATGCATATAGCGTATAAGGTACAATAATAGCACAAAAAACGACGAGAGGAAATTTAATGACATTAAGAAGATAACGAACAGTACGAACAACTTAAGTAAGTATAAATAGAGATGTTATAACGAAAACGTAAGGGAAGGTAGGATCCTAAGAAGGTATTAGAACACGTCCTTAAATGTTAGGAGTGCGTCCTAAAAGCCCTATTACGTTATGATGACATCCTAGACCCTATAAGTAACCTATACTTCGAAGGATTTGACTTCTTTCGGAATAAAGAAACCTAATTAGGGCAAAAGGGACGATAGGAAGTAATTAAGAAGAAACTCTTTATGACTTACGTATATAAAAGCCTATCGGAGAATAACGATAAGGAAAGCGTTTACGATTCTAATAGATATAGAAACACGAGATTAGTAAACCTCAATCCAAAAGAACGGTACTATTAGCTAACAAACCTAGGAACTAAGACACTTAAGCACTACCTTTACGAACTCTTCCTATATAAAGAATGTAACGAGAAGGAAGACCCGAAGAAATATATAGACGAGATGTACTACCTTTAGGCTAGAAACTTTAACTTCGTGACGAAACAGACAAATAACTTAAGACTCGCTATAGTTTAGGAAGAACTTAAAGAAGCGAGTAACGCATAATAATGCGCATATAGAAATAAGAACAATTAAGCAAAAAACGACTAGCGTCATTTATGAAAGGGCCACAGAATGACTTAAACACCTTAAGGACCCTCTACGCGATATAGGTAGATCGCGGTATAAAAACGGTCTTAGACGTCTAGATCTAAGGACATCGTATGTAAGCACTATTAGATAGTGGTGCGATAGGTAACTACATATCCCTAACTGTAGTTAACCACTATTGGCTACTATAACATTAGAAAGTCGAGCCTTATAGGCTATATAACATTAAAGGCAACGCCTTTAACTATAATGGTGGGAAAGTCGATATAGAGACTAATCATCTCGACATATCTATCTAAGGACACTATAAGTAAGTTAGTTTCGATGTTATAAACCTATCCGGTTACGATCTGATACTTAGTCACCTATAGCTTTGGGAGAGTAACCTTATAATCGATTAGCGTACTGGCTAGCTACGATGGATGGACATCATAGCGCGTAACGATTATTTATGACTAAAAGAAGCGAAATTTCGTGATGACTTAGCCTTTAGAGAAGCTTCATAAGGAAGCTATAAGCAAGCCGTTTAGGTAACGACGTTAAAGGAAATGACAATAGCTATAATAACGACTTAGAAGAGCCTATAACCTAGTTTACGATATAAGTAATCACGGAAACATAACAAACGAGTTAAGAAAATAATTACACTCCTTAAACGACACTTAAGTCACGTCGATAAGACACTTAGTTAACAAAAAGAAACGCCCTTAGAAAGCGAAGATAGGATAAAGAACGTCCCTAAAGAATACCATAAATATAACAAACTGTTCTAAGAAAAACTCGACACAAAACTGCCGGAACATAGCTAATAGGACTACGAAATCTACCTTAAAAACGGAGTTATGACTAAGTTCCATAAAATATATAACCTTAACGAGACGTAACTTACCACACTATAGGAATATCTAGATGATAAACTCACTAAAGGTTACATTTAACCATCCAAATTGGAAGTAAGATACCTAGTAATGTTCGTTTTAAAGAAAAATGGAAAGCTACGGTTAGTTATGGACTACCGGTAGCTTAATGATGTTACCATTAAGGACCGAACACCATTACCGCTCATGTTACGACCCTTTATGCGGCCTGCACGTGCTGCCGAGTCACCCCCACTTTTTCCCTCCACTTACACCACGATCATCTAAAGTGTTAACGATCGCTCCCGCGATCGCTTCATAACTATAACTATCGCAACCTGATTGCTGGTTCATCATAGCGATCGCCCTAATATATAGACGCGGTCTTAAACCGCCTCTAGTAAGAGCTACTCCAGCTCCTTAGCTATCAATACAGAAGTTAACGCTTAACTTACTCTAGTTCCTAAGTCTCGCACTAAACTATGACCCGACCTGCCTAGACGACACCTTAGTCTTCCTATTAAACATAAACCGACCTCTATCTGCTTTACAGTCAGACCTAAACGTTACATATTGATAGCTCTTATTTAGTGGACTATTATGTCATCCCTAAGCAATACTTCGACACCTACATTATAGCTTTAAGCACAACCCTAACCCTAACCTCATCTAACATCGGAACCACTCTAACTTACACTTAGATGGAAACTAAGGACATTAACGAAATCATCAAACCATAGCACCTAACTTCCTTTAATGGAACTTTAGGAACGCTCTAAGGATTCCTCACTTAACTTAAGGCTTACCATCGGTTCTACCCCGAAAGACTTAAGAACGACCCCGATAAGGTCCTCCATACGGGGACTTATTTAAAAGGAACCGCTCTCGCTTAGTTCGAGCTAATCTTACGGGACTACCTTAATAACGAACTATAAGACTAAGACTAAGAAATAATAAATATCTTCGTTAGCTTCGATAACTTTAAGGAAGCCATTAAGGAAGCTTTTAGAACCGTTAATGAGTAACGATAAGCCATTAAGAGACTCAAAACGCTTAGATAATGAGGATCCGCGGCCGATTACGTAATTACGTTTAGACAAATTGCTATAAGCTTAGATTAGGACGACGAACCCTTAATGTTAGCCTTCTATAAAGGACTTAAGGAAGAAGTTAAGGACGAACTCTACTGAGATGAAGAACCAGACACCTTAACTAAATACATTATTATAGCTATGCGAATTGATAACCGACAACACGCGTGATGATAGTAAAAACGTAACTAAGGATTCGGATTCATTCCGTATACTGCAAACTAAGGTAGGAAACGCTAACCATAAGGGACTAACTAAAGGCGAAATCAACTAGGAACTACGTGGGCTCACTTAATAAACCCTAGACTTATAGAACTAGACGTAGTTTAACGAGATAAGAAGAACCTTACATACTATAATTGTGGAAAGAAAGGACACTTTACACGAGAATGCTAGTCACTTAGGAAAGGGAAAGCAAATTGGAACCCTATACTAAAGAATAAACGACAAATTAACATACTAGTGAATGAAACCCACTTAGGATACGAAATCATAGGAATGGGCGAATTGACTAAGACCACTCACGCCTCACTCTTATAGACTGTATATTACGATGACGTATATTTGATCTATAAGTCCGATAAAGACGCAAAGGGATGGTACCCTAAGAAACTAAAGGCACCCTAGATAATCGCTATGCTTAGACGAACTATAATCGAAGAAGATAAAGGAGAATACTTAGTCGACGAGTCTATAGGGACTAGCGAAGCTAAGGAATAGGAACAATAAGTAACTTAACTACTTTAAGACATGGAAAATAACGAAGGAGAAACCACCGACTTAGTGGGAATAGAAGAAATTTAGGAATGGTAAGATGAAAATCTTATGCCATTCGTATAAATGACCGTAAACGACTAGAAGTGTATAGTAAGCGCTAGGCAAAATCCCATGCCAAAAGGAGGATGCTAAGTCGTGTTCGTTCTAGTATATAACATTTAATAACTATTCAACCTTAAAAACCTTACATCATGATGGGTATTCAGTAATGACGAACGACTGGCACCTAAACATTAGGACCACGAAGAGATCGGATAGATCTTATGTATTTACCACCATTATGAGATACACCTCAAACAGAAAGGACGACATAATACATTCCCACGATAATTGCTAAACACTAGAATCACTTAACTATACACCTAAGAAGAAGTAAAGTACCTTCGTTTCGTGCACCGTAACGAAGAAGTATAGGTGGTAGCCTTACAATACAACTCGCTAAAAGTCTGTCTCCTAGATAGCGACCCCGAAGATAGATATAACTACGAACAAAAGGACTGCGAGATATATATAGCGTATAAAGTGCAATAATGGCACGAAAAACGACGAGAAGAAATTTAACGACATCGCGAAGACGATAAGCAATATAAACGACTTAAGTAAGCACAAATAGAGATGTTACGGCGGAGACGTAGGGGAAGGTAGGATCCTAAGAAGATATTAGAGTATACCCTCGAATGCTAGGAATGCGTCCTAGAAGCCTTACTACGTTATGACGACATCCTAGACCCTATAAGCAACCTATACTTCGAAGGATTCGACTTCTTTCGGAATAAAGAAACTCAACTAGGATAGAAGGAACGATAGGAGGAGATTAGGAAGAAACTCCCTATAACCTATATACACGAAAGCTTATCGGAGAATAATGATAAAGAAAGTGTTTACAATTCTGACGGATACGGAAATATAAGACTAGTGGACCTTAATCTAAGAGAACGGTACTATTAGCTAACAAACCTAAGAACCAAGACACTTAAGCATTACCTTTACGAGCTTTTCCTATATAAGGAATGTAATAAGAAGGAAGACCCGGAAAGACATATAGACGAGATGTACTACCTTTAGGCTAGAAACTTTAATTTCGTAACGAAACAAACGAATAACCTAAGACTCGCCACAGTTTAGGAAGAACTCGAAGAAGTGAGTAACGTATAATAATACGCGTACGGAAATAAGAACAACTAAGCAAAAAACGACTAGCGTTATCTATGAAAGGGCTATAGAATGACTTAAACACCCTAAGGACCCTCTACGCGACACAGGCAGATCGCGGTATGAAAACGGTCTTAGATGTCTAGATCTAAGGACATCACATACGAGCACTGTTAGATAGTGATGCGATAGGAAACTATATATCCCTAACTGTAATTAACCACTATTAGCTACTATAGCATCAAAAAGTCGAACCTTATAGGCTATGTAACATTAAAGGCGACGCCTTTGACTATAATGGTGGGAAGGTCGACATAGAGACTGATCATCTCGATATGTCTGTCTAAGGACACTATAAGTAAGTCAGTTTCGATGTTATGAACCTATTTAGGTACGATCTAATACTCAGTCACTTATAGCTTTAGGAGAGTAACCTTATGATCGATTAGCGTATTGGCTAGTTACGATGGATGGACATTACAGCGCGTGACGATCATTTACGACTAGAAGAAGCGAAATTTCGCGACGACTTAGCCTTTAGAGAAGCTTCATAAGGAAGCCATAAGCGAGCCGTTTAGGCGATAACGTTAAAGGAAACGATAATAGCTATAATAGTGACTTAAAAGAGCCTACAACCTAGTCTATGATATAAGTAATCATAAAAGCACGACAGACGAGTTAAGAGGATAATTACACTCCTTAAACGACACCTAAGTCATGTCGATAAGACACTTAGTTAGCAAGAAGAAACGCCCTTAGAAGACGAAGATAAAATGAAGAACGTCCCTAAGGAATACTATAAGTATAATAAACTGTTTTAAGAAAAACTCGATATAGGACTGTTAGAACATAATTAATAGGACCACGAAATCTGCCTTAAAGACGGAGCTACGACTAAGTTCCATAAAATCTATAACCTTAACGAGACGTAACTTACTACATTACGGGAATATCTAGATGATAAACTCGCTAAAGGCTACATTTAGCTATCCAAATCGGAAGTAAGATACTTAGTAATGTTCGTTCTAAAGAAGAATGGAAAGCTATGGTTAGTCGTGGACTACCGGTAGCTTAACGATATTACCATTAAGGACTGAACATTACTACCGCTTATCTCTAAACTACGAGATAGGCTCTATGGTAAGAAGTACTTCACGGCTCTTAACCTAAAGGACGCTTACAATCTTATCCGCATTAAGCTTAAAGATGAATGGAAGATAGCCTTTCGAACCAAATTCGGACTATTTAAGTACTTAGTTATACCTTTTAGCTTAATTAATGCCTTAGCGTCATTTTAGCGAATGATTAATACGGTATTATAAGAGTACCTTAATATCTTCGTTATTATGTATCTAGACGACATCCTAATCTTCTCGGAAACCCTTAAAGAGCATAAGGATTATATACATAAAGTACTATAAACGCTATAAGATACGAAACTCCTCGTTAAACTTACGAAGAGCCACTTCTACGTTCAGAAAGTGGAATTTCTCGGATATATCATCACCCTAAACGAGATTCGGATGGACCTAAAGAAAATCGAATTAGTACGTGACTAGCTAACACTTAAGAACGTGAAGGATATACAAGCCTTCATCGAACTCGCTAATTACTACTAACGCTTTATGCGAGATTTTAGTAGGATCGTAACACCACTCACGAACTTTACGAAAGGATTGACGAAATTCGAATGGATAGAAGAATGCTAATAAGCCTTCAACAAAATTAAGGATACGATCACTTTAGACGTGGTCTTAATAACTTTTAACCCTAAACGATAAGTGGAATTAGAAACCGACGCCTTAGACTTCATAATTAGTGCTCAAATCAGATAACGAGATGATAAGGGAAGACTCTAACTAATCGCCTTCTACTCTAAGAAACTTCACGGAGTAGAACTTAACTATCTAATCTACGATAAGGAGTTCCTAGCCATCATTTAAGCATTTAAAGAATTCCGACATTACCTTACGGGAAGTAAACATAAGGTTAAGGTCTACACTAACCATAAGAATATTACATACTTCGTTACGATATAAGAACTTAGCAAACGATAATTAAGATACGCTAAATTCTTAGCTAACTTCGATTTCGAGATTATCTACCGAAAGGGATTAAAAAACGGTAAAACCGACGCTCTTAGCTAGCGACTAGATTATAACATAAGAGAAGTAAAGGCAATGGGATAACTCCTATAAGTTAACGAACGAGGAAACCTTAAATAGCGATCATTAAATACCGTTACCTATAAGGTAGAAGTCACTAACGATTTGCATAACGAGATTAAGGAAACCAATGCATTATATTAAGGACACGAAGTGGAACCTAAAGTCATCAATAAGGGAAACGGAAACGAATATAACGGAAAAACATAGATTCCTAACGTAAGAAACCTACGAGAAAGGACTATTAAAGAAATCCATGCATATACTTAACGTTAGGACACTAAGGAATTCGAAGAACCCTTGAAAGGATCCGAAAGACTTATAATTACTAAGGAATTAAAAACGATATCATACGTATTATAAAAGAATGTAAAGACTATATATAAGTAAAGGCAACATAACACAAACTATATAGAGAGCTCAAACCTCTATTAGTGCTAACATAACTATAAGAATTAATCGCTTTTAATCACATCACGAAACTACCCCTATTAAGAGAGCTTATAACGAATATAGTTTACGATAGCATCTTTATTATTACCGATAAACTCACGAAGTACGGATATTTCATTCCTTATAAAGAAGCGAGTAACTCTAAAGAACTCATATATACTTTTCTTAAAATCATTATTAGTAACCACGGACTACCTAAGGAGATCATCTCAAATAGAGGGACGATATTTACCTCGAAATTTTAGTAAGCCCTTATAGCATAACTCAGACTAAAACATAAACTAAGTACGGTATATTATCCTCAAACAGATAGACAAACCGAAAGGCTTAACTAAACTCTAGAACAATACTTACGGTATTACATTAACCACGAACAAGACGACTAGGTTTCAAAGCTACTAATGGCTCAACTCGCTTATAACAGCTCGATCGTTAAATCAACCTAGCTTACGTTAATATACGCTAACTATAGGTATAACCTAAAAGCTTATCGAACTCTAAAGGAAGGACTACTTACGGAAAAAGCTATACTTATAGCTAACTAACTACGCTCATTACACTTATAGATACGAAAAGAACTTAAGTATATACGCTAACGGATAGCACATTACCATAATAAGAAAAGATCGAAGGGACCGATCTTTAAGAGAGGAGATATAGTCTACTTACTCTAACGAAATTTCATAACAAATTGACTAAGCTCGAAACTCGATTATAAGAAAGTTAGACCATTTAAAATCGCGGAAAAACTCTTAGACATTAACTACTGACTGTTATTACCTAAAACGATGAAAATATATAATATCTTCTATATTTCACTCCTCGAACTAACACCTAAAAACGTAAGATAATAACTATATATTAAAGTTCACGAAGAGGAATACGAACCGGAACGAATACTTAATAAATAAGTCATAAATGGAGAAGTTAAGTACCTCATTAAATGGAAAGGATATAGCGACGCTAAAAACATATAGGAACCGGCTAAATACCTAAAGAATTACTACCGCCTCTTACGATAGCTTTACTAACGGTTAGCTCTAAGGAGGGTGTAAACAGACCTAAATCTATAAGACCGTTAAGAATAGCGTTCTAGTTAACCATACCAAAACCCCCAAAAGACTAAACGTCCACTATAACCGCCGATTCCGCTTGATCCACCTCCTTTAGGTTATCTAAAGAACGGAAACCATAACGCATTATCTAATAGCCTTTCTTCATAACCTCACGACGTTAGCGACGAAGCTAACGAAGACGTGCCTAACACTCATTCACTTTCTGCTAAAGAGCCTTAAGCTCGTCCTTAGCTTTCTCCTCTTAGGACTCGAGACGCTTTTTCTTAACAATAATACGGGAAACTACGGGATAGTAAGTTAGGAAGGAGGAAAGGATACTACACGCTTAGGAAACAAACTCACCTAAGGCGTGAGGTATACCTAATGCATTATAAGAACGACCATAACGAACACATTTAGCGTAACGGTCGAAACCATCCATTATTTTGTAGCGATCTTCCTAGCCATACGATTCGTAAAAAGAATAAGCCATAATGACGACGCCTAGCTTAGATATCAATAAATATAGATCGTAACGACGCTACGAAGAGCTACGGCCTATAGTGTTAGCATAACGAAGAAACTAAAGGGAAAGGGAAGAGAGATCTAACGAACTAATAGGATAGAAGGAGAGACGCGGTTTTGATTAATCTTAGGATAAGATCTAAAGGGAGGAGACATTATGTTACAGCCCGTCCTATGGCTTACACGTAAGGTGCTAAGGGCCCCACTTTTTCCTCCCACTCACGAACCGATCATCTTAATCACTTACAATACAGACGTGATTAAGGAGATCGCTCACCTCGATCATTATGTAACACCCACACGATCAGTGTGATCACCCTAGTATATAGACGCGGTCTTAAACCGCCTCCAGTAAGAGCTACTCCAGCTCCTTAGCTATCAATACAGAAGTTAACGCTCGACTTGCTTCAGTTCCTAAGTCTCGCACCAGACTGTGACCCGACCTGCCTAGACGACACCCTAGTCTTTCTGTTAAACATAAACCGACCTCTGTCTGCCTTGCAGCCAGACCCGAACGTCATAGAGTATTAGAAGGGGTCGTTCTAAGTCACATACGTGCTTATATATAAGATGCCGGCCGATAGGTTAATAAAGGCGCTTCCACGGTAGCGTTTTGAGCACTTCTAAGCTATGCTTAATTTACGGCACATATTAGATTCTATAGGGATAAGCAATTAAGTAAGGAGTAAAGCAAGATGTAATAAAAACGCCGAACGCTAACGCCTATAAGCTAATCTAAGCAAATACGGCCGCTCGCAGCCCCGCCCCCCTTCTCTAACTAGCTAGTGGCTATTCCTCCTCCTTATCATCCTCCTTATTCACCTCCGGCAGCCCATCTAGCTAACCCTCCTCCTCTCCTTCACTAACGCCCCTACGCTTAAAAAGGAACGCGCTTAGCGCGGTCCACGCCTAATGAGCCTACTTATCATCACGGATGCCTACCCGTAAGTCACCCTCCGGCTCCTTTAGTAGCTTAAGGTGCAATTTAATAAAGGCATATAGCCTCCGGGTGAACTATACGTAATAAGCTTATGTCACACACTTAAGATAATCGGAAGAGCTTACTACCTTATCCTTAGCCGTTAGGGGGGTCTCGTCGTCACGGTAAGCGACTAGGATGTAGCGACGTAGCCGCCGCACTAAGGGGATAACCTTAACGGGGCTATATTAATGTTAGTAAAGCTCGCTAGCGCTTAGAAGTAAGGTTTACACATAAGAGCTCATAATTATAGCGGTGCTTATCGTATATAAGGTAGCGGCTAGCGCGCCCTAGGGGATCTCGATCTACATAACGCTTAAGAAGCCCTTAGCTAGTGAGGACTAAGCTTACATAACGTATACACGGAGTAGACTATGTTTCGCTATCGGCTAAGACCTTTCGTGATGGAATGAGCAATTAAGCTTATAACTAAGGATTTAAAGCTAGAAAACGAACCTTCTTAGCCTAAGGGCCGGTCTTATCACCCCGGCCCCTTAGTGTGGGGGGCTACTATTATTACTATTATTACGGCGGCGGAGCGGCGGTGGTGGAGCGGATAGTAGTGGGGGCAAAGCGATTCGATAGAGCTATTAACGGGTTAGCTAAAAGCTTAAATAAGAAGTGCAATCAGCTTACTTAAGCTCGGCCGCGCACTAACGGCGATAACGGACTGGGAGTGGGTGAAGGGGGCTATAATGATAATAATAGTGACGGCGGAGGGAGCTTACATAATGGCGGTGGCGGCGCGGATAAGAATATAGGCTTGGAAGGAAAGGAAGGAAGGAGCGTTAGAAGGGGAGAAAGAAGACCTATATATAGGTAAGGGAGGCCTATTAAGTTAACGAGAGCCTTATTATCTACTCTAATGAGCTATTAAAAGTTATAGATAATAAGGGCTACGGATTAAGTCATCTAAAGGGGCATTAGAGCTTTATAAGTGATTACATTATGCGTAATCACGCCCTTTAGCATATAATAAAGGCTCAAAGAGAGGGGTTTTATTATAGTAGCTATTACTACACCAATAAGCGCGTGACTACACATTCATTAAGGCATCGCGAATAGCCTTATGAATGGGGGGTGTGTTAAGCCCCGTGAGATAAGAGCTCTAGCGCTAGCCCAGAAGGGTTAAGTGCTCCATTAAGCAGACCCCACAATAGGGGTAAAACACGTGATCAGATAGATCGTACAATAGGCGCATCACGCGCCCTCTCCTTTGTAGGAAATCAAGGCTAATTACAACCATTGTTCGTATGCTCAAAATAGCAACTATTGCGTGTTGCGCGACACCAGATACTGCTGGGGATGGCCCGGACGGGGTTCTCCAAAAACCCCAGGGCCAACTCAGGCCGCCCCCCCCGCCCATCGGCATTGATTTCCGGCCCGTTCGTCAGACGACGGTCAGCGCCCGAAGTGGGATTTCCGCCACAGGCTGGTAGGCACACGTACCGGCATTACGGGCCATCTCATGAGCGAGCCTCTTTTGCGCATCGTCACGACTTTCCCTCTGTTGCGGAATTATGCAAGGGCTTATGTAACAGCTGACAATTGCTCACGGCATCCCCAATTGACCTATTGATCACTGCAGGGAACATGGGATTTCGAACCCTCGTAATAGGTAGACGAGGCCGCAAGCCCGAGTTCGGCCCTTTGAGGAGAGCCGAGCGCACGCGCTGGTATTGGTGGTGGTGGTAGTGGTGCGTGCGTGCTAACAGTTGGCCCCGGCCGTCGACAGCCGGAGGCCGAGGGACCTTGTGAGGAGGAGCGGACACGCCGAACGAACTCGCTCCCACTTTCGGCGCAGCGCAACCTTGTGATAATAGCCTTATACACCAGAACGTTGCCGGCCTAGTGGACATTCGCCATTACTCAAATGCTTGTTCCTCAATACACGCGACCATTTCCTGCTGACCTTTTCCGCACCTTGCTCTCTCAATCCCAATTCCACATCATACCTTTTCTTTCTGTATACACGCCGTACCTTACTGGCACTGCTGAAGTACTACTACAGTAGTAACAGTAATACCAGATAGACCCTGATTGCCCCTCCATCCGCCGCCACCAACACCAACACCACAGCGGGGTGCTGCCACCCGCCCTCCTCCATCAACCCGCCCGCGAAAAAAAACCAAGGCGGCCAGTCCGACTCCCCAACGCCGAGCGATCCCGGCTGTGCTTGCGACCAAAATCACCCCATCACATGCCGTCGCCGCATCCTCCTCGTCCTCCTCCGACTTCACTCCCGACACCAGCCATGCCCTCCGCAACCATAGACCAGAGTCAATTCGACTCCATCCCCTCCTGCATCGAGGCCTTTCGTAAGAACAACCAGCCCACCCCCCCTCGTCCCCCTCGTCCTCACCGACGCACCGCTGACCAAGAAACAGGCAATGGCGAATTCCTCGTCGTCCTCGACGACCCCTCCCGCGAAAACGAAGCCGACCTCATCATGGCCGCCGAGGACATGACCACCCAGAAGATGGGCTTCATGGTCCGCCACTCCTCCGGCCTCATCTGCGCGCCCCTCGCCCCCGCCCTCACCGAGGCCCTCGCCCTCCCCCAGATGGTCTCCCGCTCCGAGGACCCCCGCGGCACCGCCTACACCGTCTCCGTCGACGCCGCCGACCCCTCCGTCACCACCGGCATCAGCGCCCACGACCGCGCCCTCGCCTGCCGCGTCCTCGCCGACCCCTCCTCCACCGCCGCCAGCCTGCGTCGCCCGGGCCACGTCTTCCCCCTTCTCTCCCGCCCCGGCGGCGTGCGCGCCCGCCGCGGCCATACCGAGGCTGCCACCGAGTTCTGCCGTCTCGCCGGCAAGGCCCCCGCTGCTGTCATCTGCGAGCTCGTCGACGACGGTGAGCCTGTCCCCGGCCGCGCCCTGCACAATGAACCTGGCATGCTGCGCGGCGACGACTGCATCGCTTTTGCCCGCAAGTGGAACATCAAGGTCTGCACTATCGCCGACCTCGTCGACTACGTCGAGAAGACCGACGGGAAGCTGCAAGCCAACGGCGCTGACAAGTAGTACATGGAGAGAGAGAGAGAAGGTGGGGGGGGGGGGGGGGGNGGGGGGGTGTGTTGGAGGGGTTGGGAGAGAGAGAGAGTGTGTGTGTGAGCGAGAGGTGGGAATAGGGGAGCAGGGCTGTATATGCGATGCTGCTACTGTTAAACAAGAGGAGGAGCGTGATATCGGCGTTCTTGCATATCTACGGGGATACTTATACATGAGCCCACTCCATCTTTTGGTTTTCTCTTCCATCATTTTTCATTTTCTATCTCTCGTGGTTTGTTCTGGGACATAGAAGACTCTGTTTATATACCTAGGGAAGAAACAAAAAAGACATGATTTTGTTGCTGTCTGGGATGCTCTGCATATACGTGACATACCGAGAGCTGCGCCGTCTTGGTCCTCGGCTTCTTGGCCTATTTGCGCCAGCTTTTACATGCGTGTACATGCAAAGTTCCCTAGGATATGCATGTTACTGTACCTCCTGATCTATACTAATGATGCGTACACAACCCGCTACGGCACATGACTCATCGTACGCCCTGATCTATACCCAATGATGCGCATACACGCGCATGCCGACGCAGAGGGGTAAGCCCACCCCACCTCAAGAGTCAAAAGCCCTCTGCAGACTCCATACTCCTAATCATAAATACAGAGGGACCCCACGGCTGGTCAGTATTGCGACAGCCCCTTGGAGGCTTGGGAAATACTCCATCCCTCGCGCTTGGCCCGCACGATACCCCATCGTCCACCAACTCGGCCTGTGGGGGATGTCTTCTGGGGTTGGGGTTCCCTGGGGCCACCAAGTCCCAAGCGTTACTGCATCGCCTGAAAGGATGCTTGATTTCGCATGGGAGGTTGACAAAGTGCCAATTGCGTGGTAGGGGATTCGTGAATTCCAG
This sequence comes from Hapsidospora chrysogenum ATCC 11550, assembly GCA_000769265.1. Taxonomy (NCBI): domain Eukaryota; kingdom Fungi; phylum Ascomycota; class Sordariomycetes; order Hypocreales; family Bionectriaceae; genus Hapsidospora; species Hapsidospora chrysogena. The sequence goes on from JPKY01000144.1 coordinate 26,255, forward strand.
CCTGCCCGTCCCCGAACGCAAAGGAGCCAGCTTGCGCGACAGGTGGCGGAAAAGTAAGGCAGAACGAGTCTTGGATCTAAGCACCTACGCCATAAAATCTTCCTCGATGTTGCGGTCTGTCTGACTCAGATTGAGGCCTGCTGTCCGCTTCACCAGCTCGTCGGCCTCCTGGGCACTATCTGGGTCGATGACGGGTCGGGCGTCGTTGGACCGCACCTGGACGTTGACGTCTCCCGCGATGCCGTCGACCTTGATCGTGGATACTGTCGTCCCTCCCGGCGGGGGCTTCAGGTTCGGCTGCGGGGCCATACTGACTAGCTCGCGGAAGAAGGAATTTGCCTTCTCGCAACCATCCAGCAGCCACTTTAGGCAGATGGTTACACGCTCCTTGGCGAAGGGATTGTGGTCGTCGTATGCGCAAGAGTTCAACAGCGGGACAATGCCGTTCCATTGGACGATTTGCATCTGGACCTTGGGGTTTCCTGGGCTGCTCTGGCCGGGTGGCGGCTGAAGGAGGGTAGCCAGGATGGCGAATATCTGGCCCTTGATTCCCGCCCACGGAAACTTGTGCGCCGGTTCCTGCAGAGGAGGCGGAGGAGGGGAGGGTGGCTGGCTCTCGTGTGTCGAGTAAGGCCGTTCCACCATGGGGTTGCTGGCATCGGCCGGGGAGCCCTTCTTCGGCAGTTCTACCAGCGGTTTCTTGGGGACTGCCGTTTCGAGGCCATTGAGTATCACCAACAAGTCATACACGGCCTCCCATTTGATGAGCTCCTCTCGCATGTCGAGCATCTCAGCCACCGTCGTGAGGAAGTCGAGATATTGGCCCAGGCCATCCAGGGCACGGTCCATGTCCCAGCTATCAAGAGGAAACTCGGACGCATCGACCTGGCCCTCTCGAATCTGCGTTTGCAGGTGCATCAGAGCTGCGCATTCGGGGACGATGCGCGTCCGGAAGAAGCTAAAGAGGAAGTGGACAACCTTAATGTCCTTCGACTCGGGATCCTTGGGTGCCTGCGCGACGGGGCTGTTGCCGCGCGCGCGGAACATGTGGTTGACGAGCCGCAGAAGAACCGTCTGAGGGGGCGAGATGATATCCTTGGGTATCCGCAGGACGTTCCAGGCATACGGTATCAGAGCGCTGTGGTGCAGAGCCTCGACGATCTGAGTAGTGACCTGGAAGATGAGAGACTGCTCGTCCTTCTCCCACACGGCAATGAAGACAAGCAGCTCCCTCAGCAGACTCTTACCGCAGTCCAGGGCCAAGAACATGCGGCAGCGAGTCTTTTGTAGGTTCTCCCCCGCACGAGTCAGCCCCGAGCCAGCATTATCCAGTATACAAGATTTGACAATCATGTGCAAGGCCTCGATCTGTTTGGGATCGAGAATGTTGGGTATCTCGGTCAGCAAGCCAGTCAGATGCTCATCTCCGTAAGATGCGTCATCGTCGACCTCATCATCATCCATCATGTCGTCAACGTAGTCGTGTGCGTATTCATGCTCATGCCCATGGTGGTGGTGGTGGCAATGGTGATGGTGATGCCGATGTGGGCAATCCGGATGGTGTTCATCGTCGTGATCGTGCTCGTTGGCATGGTCCCCTTCATGATGATCGTGGTGGTCGTGGTCGTGCCCATGTTCCTGTCCGTGGCTATGATCGCATTCGTATTCATGGTCGTGCTCGTGCTGGTCATCCTCGTATTCATAGTCGTGGGGGCAGTGACATTCGGAGCAATGATCTTGGTCCGAGTACTCTTGCTCGGCGGCAACGGAGCTTGGAGAGGGTTCGCCTCGATATGAGTGAGAGTAGCGATGAACAAGATTCTGCTTGCAATGCTCCAAGCGCGTCTGCGCCATCTCGATCGAAGGCATCGGCACGACATAGGTGTCGTAATTGGGGTCGCGGGCCTTGAGCCACCAAGTATCGACCTCCCGAGAAACTCTACCATATGCACGGTCCTGCTCAGACGTATTGGGCTCGTCCGGGTTCCAGACGGGGTTAAACTTTTCGTCCTTTTTCTCCGCCTGCTCAATACCTGGAGGGATCTCGGCGTCCGGTAGCCAATTCCATGCCAGCGGCCTAATGGGGTCCAGTTTGCCAGGCGGTTTATCAGACCTGTTTTCGTGATAGTCTCTGAGTAGGTCCCTTGCTGTGTCGCACATCTTGGAATTCCGGTCAAGCCAATGCTGAGCCTGCTGCTTTGCAACACTTGAGCGGAACCCAGAGCCGTCGCCCAAGCCGTCGTCGGTGCTGGCATAGTCACCATCTTCGTCAAAGAGGACGTCGAACCAGAACGACATCTTGTTCCGGTCATGTTTTGCCGTCCAGTTGTGTGCTTGTTGCAGAGAAGTGACCAGTAGCTTTTTGTCTTTTGTTTTTCCCCCGTCTTGGTCAGAACAGAGCGCGCCAAGGACCAGTTTGCGGGGAGAGCCATGTATGTACTCACAATGTTCCGTGATCTCGGCAAGTTTCGCCCTCTGAGAATCATCGACACCATCGTACCCTTTACTGGTGACATTGACGCAGAGTATGATGGTCTGATAAACCATCTGGTCAAAGTGAACAGCAGCACAGATGTCTTGAGGAACCTCGGGCTCAGCGTTGACGAGCAGGTTCCGCGCAATATGCATGAGCTTGATGAGGGTGGTGAGGTCTTCCTTTATGGAGGCATGGTTCTTGACGATAGTCTCGGTGCTCTCCTGGGGGCTGACCCCCTTGTCCGGGTCATTGAGACTCGACAGCGGCCCAACGGAGCGGGTGGTGAGACTGGGGATAGCGGCGGCAAATATCTTGGTCAGCCATATCCAGATTGCTACATTGCGCGCAAGCGCTTCTCTGGGCAATAAAATCAGTACCGTGGTCAGGCCTAGCCGGTCACCGGGGGTTGGCTTGTGCCATACCTAGACTTCCTGCACGTGTGCGTCTTTTCCAGAGTCTTGGCTATTAACGAGTTGACCTTGGCTGTAGTCAACGGTCCCATCGGCGGAGACTGTCTGAAGTGGCCGTCCAGGCAGATGAGAGCGGCGGAGAAACACCTCTCCTCGATCGTCTCGTTCGAGTCGGCGGGCGACCCGGCAGGCTGAGTCTCCCCGGAGGCCATGTTGACATAGCCGGAGAGTCCGGCGGGGTCACTTTCGGTGTCCATATCCACGACGGCCTAGCTACTGGCCCAACAACGAGTGCGGCGATGCGAGGACAGACTTGATTCAGGTGGTGGCCGAGGGCATTTCAGTCGTGTGAAAAATTGGGCATCCCCGCGTGGAAATATGTAAGTGGCGGGGCAGTAGTTTGGTAAGCTATTCGGTGAGTCGCTGAGCAGTGTCCGCCAGGAAGAATGCGACGATGGCTGCTGGCTAGGACTGAGAGTGCAAATGATAATATAAGTAGATGGGTGATGCGTGTTGTTTGTAAGATGTGATGCTCGCGTGGGAGTGGGAGCTCAACGATGCATGCAACGCTATGGAGGAGATCGGTCAGTCAGTCGTCGGTTGCTCCTTCTCGGTGGTCCAGCTTCTTGCTACCTACTCCTGGCGGTGGGCGGCTGCCAGTGGCGTTGTATGACTTATCGATAAGCCCCACCTAAGGTTCTGCCCCTCCCTCGCTACTGGTACCTACCAGTACCAGGTATTAATACCTGAACGAGTTCCAATCGTTGCCATGGCTGAGTTTCATTTACTCGTAGCTGACTGACTCGCTACTTGGCATCAAGATGTCACCACATATCCCTAGACGGGATAATGAAAATATCGATTCACTAACAACGGAAAGTTGAAACGGGGCACCAGCTTCCAGTCCCCGCAACTTGTGTGATATTGTCTAGATGTCGTCTCCCGAGTACCGTAGGTAGGGCGGGGTCATGAGTTGGCGGCATCCATAGATGGCTGCGACGGACAAGTAATCACTAGGTACCGGCCTGATTTAACTCCAAAAAGATGAGAGGTTCTTTGCGGGGGGAATGCGTGTGTGTACGACTAATACAAATACGCGATCATATCTGAATAATACGTAGGCATCGTGCTTCTGCACGGGGGCTTCATTGGTAGGTACTAACCTAGTAGGTAAGAGTTGTTATCCGTCAGCTCGCGCCATTTCTCATCCTCTTGCGTGGTGGGGTTCGCTCTCCCAAGTGTCGACTTCTCCTTTCACCACACACTTCATAGACCTTTTTCGCTTTCACTTGAGCCTACCTAGACTACAGCAGCGCAGCGCATCCGACCGAGCGCGCGTCGATTCACCTCACCTCCGGATACAGTCGCTACGACATCCGAATCCTCCTTGAACACCCCGTCCGCGTCGCGCGCCACTTCCAAAATGGGCGACCTCCCCACCACCTTTGACAGTACGTCCTCCGTCATACTCGCTCACCAACCAACACCGCCCACCATGGCCCTCCGCCGAGTGAACAGTCATCTCTGACCGAGTCACCGTCCCCTAGAGCCCGTCCACATCGCCGTAATCGGCGGCACCGGCTTGGGCCAGCTGGAGGGCTACGAGCCCATCGCCGTGCTCAACCCCATCACCCCCTGGGGCCCGCCGGCCTCGCCCATCAGCATCCTCTCCCACAACGGCACCTACATCGCCTTCCTCGCCCGCCACGGCCTGCACCACCAGTTCGCCCCCCACGAGGTGCCCAACCGCGCCAGCATCGCCGCCCTGCGACACATCGGCGTCCGCTGCGTCATCGCCTTCACCGCCGTCGGCTCCCTGCGCGAGGAGATCAAGCCCATGGACTTTGTCGTTCCCCACCAGGTCATCGATCGCACCAAGGGTATCCGGCCATTCACCTTCTTCGAGGGCGGTGTCGTCGGCCATGTCGGCTTCGCGGATCCCTTTGACGCCGGTCTGGCTCAGGTCGTCAAGAAGTGCGCCGAGCACCTCGACGGCGAAGGCGTCGTGCTCCACGAAAAGGGGACGGTCATCTGCATGGGTAAGTCTCGAGTTCTCACCCCCCACGACCCCCCCTCAAAACAAATAAAGAATGCAGGCTACATGTACTCACGCCATCTCCGCACAGAGGGCCCCATGTTCTCGACGCGCGCCGAGTCGCACATGTACCGCTCCTGGGGCGGCGACGTCATCAACATGTCGACGCTCCCCGAGGCCAAGCTGGCCCGCGAGGCCGAGCTTGCCTACCAGAGCATATGCATGGCCACCGACTACGACTGCTGGCACTCGTTCGAGGACGTCAACGTCGAGATGGTCGGCAAGTACATGAGGGCCAACAGCCAGAACGCCAAGCGCCTCGTCGGCGCAGTGCTCGACCAGCTCTCCAAGCTCGAGCACAGCGACCTCGTCATGGCCAAGCACCTCGAGGGCTATGCCCAGGGCGGCCTCAAGTTCATGACCAAGCCCGAGGGTAGGGACCCGGAGGCCATGAAGAGGATTGAATATCTCTTCCCTGATGCCTGGAAGTCATAAGCTGTTTCTTTGGGAGAGGTGTAGTCCTCACCACCCTTCCCCCCTTCCCCCGCGCGCCCTCTGCCACGCCGCTCTCGTGCCAGAGAAGTTTGAGGCCGACGCTGGCTCGGGTTTATCGCCTCTAGATATCTCAGGGCATGGGGACATCGACCCCTCAACGGCGTCCGGCTCTGCCCTGCCTATTTAAGCACACGCAGGGTTATTCCAATCTTGGATAGAATAGAATAGACTTTTTGATAGACAAAGAGAACCAGAGGCCGTATTTCCGCGCCGTACCCGGACCTTGGATACTGCCACAACACACACACACACACACTTCGGCCGTGGCGCTGATAATAGCACATAGCGCAGTAGGTACAGGCACCCATCCACACGCAAAAGATACGTATGCTGCAGATAACGAGTGCCGAGGCAACGTGGATATTCCCCTGGTCCACACCCGCGCAACCCTTTCCCAGAATGAACCCCCAAATTCCCCCTCTGCTACGGGTGTACGCGTACAGTACGCACTCCAGAATAAGGCTAGGCGGCGAACGCCTCTTTTCTTTTCTTTTTTTTATTCCCGGGCCCCACGCCCCGTCCGCTGCGGCGTCGCAGATCGTGATGTTGACCAAGGGTAGAAGATTCGTGGAAGATGGGCGGAAGATTGAAAGGCTTGGCTCTGCAAGCAGCGTGATAATGGACGGATGGAACCACATGGTCCGCCCACCCTAATACAAGATCGTACGAGTACGCGGTCTTGCAACGTTTCGACTTCCCGACGCCAAAAACCCAGGCCCCCTCGATTCGCCCAACGTCCTTCTGTTCCTCCATATGGGCGCAACTGATGATACGATTGGCCGCGTTGGAACACGCGGGCAGTATACGAGTTATGTACATCACTACCAGTATCTCGATCCCTGATCCCGACAACGGATCCCCGGATGGTCATGCCAAGGTGCCCGCCGCATCTCATATGTCGCCAGGTAAACCAAAAGCCGGATGGCACGGCGGCTGCAGCGTGCTGCCCAAGATGGTGTCCGCTGTGGCTGGCCGCGCTTGGATGCATGAGGGTTACACAGCATCTGCCTGATCCTGTCCTTCGGGACCTGTTTGATATGCGGGGCTGAGAACAAGACAAGTCTCTGTGGAAGGTCTCGTCTTGATGAAAAAGGGGGGGNGGGGGGGGGGGGGGGGGGGTTCGTGCTCTGGCCCATACGCGCCTCGCTTGCTCGGCATACGCCCAGGACGATGCAGACGAGATAGCCGAGATAGCTTAAGCTCGTACTGTATATATTAATACTGCAGAAGGGCTCTTGCAGGATGGCGTGCACCACTGCGGTCATGTACGATTTGCATGCCTGCCAGATCTTGCCCAGAGGTCAGCCAGCGTAACTGTCGGGCCCGAGTCTTGCTTGACACCGTGCTCGTCCCAATACCTGCGACACATCTGCGATGCGCGACGGTAACCAACGACATGAACACGACTCAACGCTAGTACGTATATGAAGATGAACTCCACGATGCTACCAACAGATCTGGCAACTGCCTTGCTCCCCCCCGGCTGGATGAAAGCCCGGCCTGCAAGTGGTGTGTGTGTGTGTGTGTGTGTATGTGTGCTGTGCCTGGAGCCAACAAGCCAACATGCTGATAAAAGGCAAAATGCCGTGATGATGATGGTGAGTGGCTATGGTGATGGTTGGCGATGGGTGGGTTACGGAGGAACTAACGACGCACATGGACGAAAAGGGAGGCGAGCTGACCAACCAAGGACCAATACCCCGGGCCATATTCGTTTCCCCTCGTGTCAATGGCCGGTGTCGTGCATTTCGAGGACCCTGCATTCCGGTTATTGAGGCCGGTCCACTTACTGCAATCTGCGTCTCCATCATCAGCCGACCAGTCTTTCATTTCACCAGCCATTGATATGCAAATCGTTCATATTCGGAGGGGTAGGAGGAGGAGACTTCTTGTTCGTTATTGACGCGAGCACTATTTTAATCGTTAAACGAACTCCCCTCTCTAAGCTTTAAACCAGGTCCGTCAACAGCAATGGTGACCACGCGGTTATGACTGCCAACTAATTAACAGACCCAACACACTTCTCACCAGTAGAGTAGACCATCTATCTCCCCAGTGCTTCAGGCTTACGTACAGTGCCGGCAGGAAAGAAGTTCAATCGTTAGGACGACAAACAAGGAAATTTGGGGCAAAACGTGTTGTTGACCTGTCACTTTTTCATTTACATTTCTGTATGGATTTTTTGCAGCCAGCTAGCCAGTCTGGTCTGCGCCTGCATTACACCCACCACCTATATTCTGCCGACTTGGGAGAGGCCGGCTGGGCAATTCCCGGTAGGTTAGGTACTGTCTACCTACTAACTAATACTATAAGTACCTTACTACCTGTAGTAGTAGACTGTAGGGGCGGTGGTGAGCCTGGAGTCGTTATTCCGCACCAATTCCGCGGGTCACTCATTTGATGCTAGCCCGCGGTCTTCGGTTCTCCCCCTCTCTGCGTCCTTTCCACTGTTATCAGACCAGGCTCAGCCGTGGCTTCCTACCTTGGATGCCACGGATCGGCATTTTTGTCCCAGCCCCGACAAAAACAAGAAGTCGAGTCTCAGCACCACCTTGGAGGACCTGGTCCGTCCAGGTTGCCGCTGTCTACTACGAACTCGTAGGTACTCGTACTAGGTAGGAATAGTTGGTGGTACAGTTAGTAGTACTGATGCGGGCCTGCTATCAGTAGGGATACTCGTACCTGTAGCTTCTCACGTAGTACAGCAGATACGGAAACAGGTGCTGGCTACGTACAGCGCAATGGTCCGAGGTAGATGCAGCATAAAATAGCACATTTGGCGTGGTGCTCAAGCACGTGCCTGCCCACCGGTAATTGCCCGACATGTACGTACCAAGGTAGTAATGCTACCTTATTACGAGTACTAGTAGTTAGTAGTAAGAAGGGTTGTGCTCGTACTGTATGTAAAGTACTAGCTCATGTGTGGGAGGAGATGGAGAGTGTGTGTCTGGGCAAAGAGGGTGTGAGACATGCAGTTCATTGGTCGTCCCGCGAAAAGGCCCCCATTGAAGAAGGACGGACCTTTTTTTCCATTCCAGAAATCGATTCTGCATCCTGTGGGGCACCGGGGCAGCCGGATCGTGAGCCCTGACGAACCGCTGGTGATCTGTCAGCCACTCGCATGTCACCCCAATCAACGCTAGGGCCCAGGCACAGTGCCTCGGGTAATACAAGTACGTACAAGTACGACCACTACGGTACCTATGGTAGTAAAGCTACTCGAACTACTGCTGCTACTCGTGCATGGCACCACATGTACGGTACTACGCACGTAGCATGTACGGAAATTACTACTTACCTACCAGCAGGCATAGCTTAGTACTAGTAGGTATGCAGATGACGCTCCTCCGCATCCGGGGGTCTCCTTGCCGTCGACTGTCCAAGAGACCGAAAGACTCCACGGATGATCCTGTCAATCCATCATCCCCTAGCAGCTCCCGGCCCGCCGACTGATCGCCCCGTGGCCTCGTGGATCCGCCGAGGATGGCTGCCTGCATGCACGAACCATTCACCAACATTGATCAACAAATTTGTGCCGAAAGCGGCACCACGGGGCGGCGGACCTCGCAAGTCAACATGTGTCACAGAGTACTTACCTGCTAGGAAAGGCGAACAATCGCCAAGGTATAATTACGATAAGCCAGAACAAGGGGCCAGGAGCCAACGGGTTCGTTACCGGGTGAATGAATGCCCGACATTACCAGGTAGTACTACGTACTTAGTATCCTCCGTCTTCCGTCCGCAGAAGGACCTTGCAGATGGTCCAGACAAATGATAAACTACACAGTTATTTCCACCTCCAGTGCGATCACTAGGAAAAAAAGGGTTATTATATTTTCAGTTCGGGGAAAGCCCATGGCGAACTAATGTACCGTGACCCCCTGAGCATTCTTGTAGATACGACAGTAATGTGTCATATGCACGTGCGAGACTGCCACGCGTCTGGGAAAAAGAAAAGGAAATGTGGGGCTCCGAAATAAAAGATGGGTCCTGCTCACCGAGCTTGTTCCCGGAGAAGGCAGACCACGAGGGCAGAAAAAAAAAAACCGACATCCAAAAAAAGAAAAATGCCTGAGATCCCTCTGACAGCGGGACTACGTGGGAACAAAAGTCACAAGGAATTCCCGCATGAACGAGCAGACCACACGGGTTGAGACGACAACGAGCCGTTGAAGAGGGCAAGAGGCGCCCAGCTCTGCCGATCGGCGCCGCATACAAGATGTCGATCATCACCATGGAACTAAGAAAAGGCCAGGGCCGGGCCGCGTGGGAATAAGGTGGGAACGCTAGGTACAGATACCTCCGAAGAGCAAATCATCCTGCAATTTAGCGGCACGTAGTATCGTACGTAACATTCGTTTAGGACGTGTCGTACGCCTACCATCATACTACTATTACTAGCAGTCAGGTACTTAATTACTACCGGTACTTTGTAGTTCGTAGCAGAAAAGGATTCACCAGTCTTGAACCAACGCACGCTCGGCCCAGTCGCCGGCCCCGGCAGAAGTATCATCCATCGGCATCCAGATTTGGATGTGTCCGGCACTGTCTGGTCCCTTTTTTTTTCTTCATAAAGGAAAAGAAAACTTTTTCTTTACCAATTTAAAGGCACACGCCCGTGCATACCTAGGTACTGTAGACGCCACAGCCGGCCTTCGCGGCTGCCGCTGCATTGCAGCAAGCGGTCTCGGGCTCGCTTAGTTACATGTACCTGTACCTATGTAGGTACTAGTAGTACAGGTAGTATACAAAAAGATCCTGCCGGCAATTGCAAGTAAAATATCGGAAAGCATGGCATGGCGGGGGAGATCACCATCTGCGATCTGTCTCCCGGATGATAAAAGTGACCAGGGAGATCGAAGGGGAAAGAAAAGAAAAGCAACCCGACAATATAACGGCTGGTCATCGTCATTCGGATCTTGGGCCGAAAGCCAGACCCGTCTCGCGGCATCGGCAACGGCGTCCGCGTATGCGAGCATCCGCTTCCGCCACGGAAGCGACAGCAACATCATCCTACATACAGTACGTCCATACCTAAGTAGTAGTACACCAATACGTAGTCAAGGAAATGCACAGTACAGCACATACCTTAGCCACATCATGCCCCCCAGCGCCGCTCGCTTCCCAGTTCATCTAAGGCGCCCATGTCGTAGTTGTCTCAACAGGGAGGCGCCCGGGGGGAGGCGGGAGGGGACCCTTTTCGAGCTTCCCACGTTGGAACCCTGCACCGGTACTCGGAGGGAGGGGGAGGGTCTGACTTGTGAGGAGGACATGAGACGGCAGTGACGACACACTTTTTTTTTTTTTTTTTTTTTTTTTTGACAGATCGCGTCGGCCAGTTTAGGAATTCCGATGAGCCGCATCGCGGCATCTTATCTCTCAGGCTCCTGGCCATGTTCGCTTGATCTCGGCGAGGAGGCAGCTTCCGCCCAGAGGCCAAGATTTCGAATTCACCAGGTAAGCCCGGGCCTGCTCTAGTGTCGCGGGATGTCTCAGACAAGTCTCAACTGTCAACATCTACTGTCCAGGTGTCGTACATACGGTACCAACCGTACTACTGGACTACTACTAATTAGTAGTAGTAGTAGTAGTAGTAGTAGTCAGTACGGAACTTGCCATTGTCGAGTTGTACAGGCAATGGACGTACTACACCCTGAGTGTGTACCATGATACTCGTAAGTACTAGTAATTGTGCATGCTATTCCTCCGTCTTGTTGACCTTGTTAGGTAGTATGTCGTGACATGCGGCAACTCCTAGTTCGCGCTAACATTATGGGAGGATACACTCATGTACAAGGACATGGCTATGGGAACAGACAGAATACTGCACCTTACCGTAGGTAGTATACCAGGTCCCGTACCTAGGTACTCCCTACGAGGTAGTAGTACTCGTACAGTCGTACCAAGGTAGTACAGTAGTAGCGTGGGTCCACCCCATCTCGATCACCCGCACACGCCTCGGCGGGCCGTACAGTACGACTACATACTGTGGATACTACTAACGCATAACTGCTACTACTACCTGGTAGTAATCACTGCTACTTAGGACCCTGCGAGTTACTACAAGTGGTATGTACGTCCCTCCGTCTCTCCTCCCCGCTCACCTGTGTATCCTTGCAAGAAACTGTCGTTTTTCATCCGGTATCCTGCGCAGAGCAAGCATACTAAATAAGTACACTCTAGGTACTGTAGCATTATTGTTTCCTCATCTGCGTACTCTCAACGCATCATGTACAGTAGTAGGTACAGTACCTTATTAACGCTCATGTACGGACGCAGTGCCGACATGTACAACGAAATTGATGTATGGATAGAGTAGACGGTATTGCCCCTCTGCCATCAATTGCGATTCACGTGCGGGTTATTTCAGTACTCAGGTAGTAAGTACACGTACTAATTAGTAGCCCGTCACTGTAAGCATTTGTCAGGGCGTCTTCGCACCTCTTGCACATGTAAGGAAAGCATACCTGGAGCAGCGCCGCATGCCCGTCAGAAAGCCCGTCAGAAACTCGCGTCTCCAGTCTCCACCCTCCACCCTCCACCCAGGCTGCATCTGTCCATCGCGTCCCATTACATCGAAAAGAAGATTGGCGTGGCTCTGTCGCCGCTGGTCGGAAGCAGCGTCTGAATGTGATCAGATCAGTGCCAGCCAGGCTCCACTAACACAAGTATTGACAAAGTCCATCACCCGCACCCGCGCATTCTACTCGCACTGTACCATACCCCGCCACCCAGTATTGTACCTACTCCTGCATGAGTGTGCATGAAGCTGCAGGTAGGAAATGTGCGTCTTTTCCCACAGCAAGCACGCACGTACATATCCGTACATGATGGCGCTCCACTCTGCCCACGGCCTCACCACGGTACCCGCCCCCTCCCCGTCCGCTACCCACACGGGCACTACCCGTCACCGTACCCGTGTCTGTTCCCCCCCCCCTTATGGCTGTCCGCAACAAAGCCTGTTCGTCCGCTCGTGCGTACCTGGTGAAACAGTAGTAATTACTCGTACTTCCTCGTTGAACCTGCAACGCCCACCGTAATCGCCATTCCCGGAACAGCAAGCTACTTCCTCTCCCAACTTCCGTGTCGTCACAGCAGCCGCAGCGCGACTCCGAGCCAACCCACAACTTGTCGCCATACTTGTTGCTGGCTAAATGTTGGTTCATCATCGCCCCGTCTAGGGGCAGTATCGACAAAAAAGGCCCGGGCCTCCAGCGAGGAAGCAACTGTTTTTGCCCTCCTTCAGGCCGGTCCAATACCGTCAACAGCGTGCTTTAGCAAAGCTCGACTCGTCCACCGTGTTTGGTGTTACTGTGCTCATGTACGTACTCGTATGCAAATACGGCCTCCGCCCACCACGCCCCCAGGCCGAGCAACATTTTGCCTCGATACCCCCACTGTTCTGACCAGAATCCCGATCAGGCCGGGCGCAACATCGCGCCATACTGTAGCGCGTGGGACTTGAGATACAGGCAGTGTGTATATCTTGCGTCTGTTCGGCCGTAGCTTCGTGCCATGTATTCTCGCGGATCAATCTGGCTTGCACCTTGACCCTGACCCTGGTCACGTCGCTCGTCCTGCCGTATGAGGCCCAGACCGATGAGTCCCCTGGTGAATAAACTGCTCTATTCGGTTGTGTTAATCTCCATGCTGGGACGATCCCGGATCGGAACTCGTTGGCTCTTCGGCTAACCTGCTATACGATATCCTCCCATTTGCAATTCGTGGAGGACTCCGTAGCTCAGTGAGAGTCGTGTATGAATAATCTTCGTTGTGGTCATATGTATCAATCTCCGATGTGTGATTAGCCAATCAAGGTTTCCGCGCACCGTTCCCGAAGCCCTGTCATTTCATGGGCGTCAAGCATGACTTGCATGTGTTGGTCCTCCGCCAACGACGGCCAGGCAGGACAGGCCTCCCCTGCACCACCCCAGCGCGGCCCGCTCAAGGCCGCTGGAGCGAATCCTCCTCGCACAGTACTAGCAGCCCTTTTAACCCGTACTCTTAGCGGTTGTTGTCCACTCAGCCTTGGGTAGGCACATGGAGGTCCGCGGGACGAAGATCTAGAAAGCTACCATCGGCAAGAATTGACCCTTTGCCTTCGGGTACAGCTTCGTGTCTGCATCGGCAACTAACTCGTCCCTCGTAGAATTGCAGCTCGAAAGACAACTGTTATGCCCTCTAAGCAAGGAATTCGAGTGACACCCCCGGAGAAGAGGAAAGGGGGGGGGTGGGTGGACGCCTCTTCTGGCAGGGAGGGAAGCAGATTCCCCAACTGCGGTCTTGCCAAGGTAAGGCCACAGTTGGAGGCAATGATGGATGCCCTCCTTGCTGCCGCTCTAATGTGGAGGAAACCCCTTCCGGCCCACCAGGCCCCGGTTATGATAGGGTACGCCCTCAATTGGCTACGTAGGATGATGACCTGCCGGGGTGAGCCCAAAGTGAGGGTACTCCAACAATTTCATAATGGCATCCCGGACCTGCTCCCTTCATTGACAACGGATTTTGACGACAGAAACATCCAGGTCCTTCCGAAGCAGGGGAACTGAATCGCGATATTGAGAGGACAGCGGTCCTTTCCAATTCACAGTGGACCGACCGAGAGAGCGAGGCACGGCCATGCCAACCGGGCGAATCCCTCGAGCCACCCGCCGTTGCTGCTGTTCTTCCGCCGGCCGCGTCTGTCGTTGTTTTCTCATTCACCACACAAGTTTTCTCGTCTCCCCCTTGGCCGTCTGCGATCCGGAGCCTCTGCCTGCGGGTATAAAATTTTGGCCAGCCGTGACCAGCTGTCAACTTTTTCCAATCTGCAACAACACATCCCGCCCAACATTCTCCATCAGCAACCTTGATGCCGCAATTGGCGCGCAGGGCAATCGCCATCTCTTGCATCAGACTGATTCGTTCGCTCAACCCGTTTGGGGTTTCTCCATTTTTCCTCCGCGGTCACCTATTTTTGCCGGTTTGGATACTCTCTCTGCAGGTCCGTTGGTGACTTTGAGCTTGTCGCTATGGGACGAGACGATATGCCGCAGCACGGCTGTGTGCAGGACATCGGAGGAAGCAGCATGAGGGGGGACATCAAACAGAGACTCGAACGGATATTCGCATCGCCGTATAACCCCAACGCAAAGCCGACACTCCCAGACGAGCTGTTGTACGACGATGTCGGTCTCCCGATCTGGAATGAGATCATTTTCACTCCCGAGTTCTATCAGACCCATGACGAGATTGCCATGTTCGATAAGAACGGCGCCGAGATCGCAGCACAGTTCGAAGCTGGCGTCACCATGATTGACCTAGGAGCTGGGTAAGCGCACCGAAGACCAAAGGGACTGGCGGTAAACTGACGGATGAGTTACAGGGACACCCGAAAGGTCGAACACCTCTTAGCTGCCTTTGAAAAGGCCGGCATCGAGGCGACATATCTCGCGCTCGACATCTCTAGGTCCTCCCTGGAGCACAATATCATGTACCTGGAGAAAAAGCATTCTCACAAGAATTCCGTTGTCACCTGTGCCGGATTGTGGGGGACGTTCGAAGACGGGTTCAGATGGGTCCAGCAGATCAAAGGTCCACGCCTTTTTCTGTCGCTTGGCTCGGTCCTTTGCAACGATCCTTGGCCGGAAGCACTGGCCAAGGTCAGGCAATGGGCCAGTATCCTTCGCCCAGTTGATATGCTCCTTGTCGGGATGGATGCGCATCTCACGTCTGATGACAAGGAGAAAATATGGGCGGCGTACCACTCGCGGGACGACCTGTACACGGAGTTCTTCCTCAACGGTTTCGAGCACGCCAACCGGCTCGTGGGCGAGACATGGTTCCGAGAGGAGGACTGGGATCGCGAGGCCGAGCTCGAGGAGTCCAATCGACACCGATTTTTCTTTCGGGCCAAACATGATTTCCAACTGGGGACAACGGGACGTCTGATCGAGAAAGGCGAAGAGATCGACTGGTTCGACTCCCATAAGTACGGCCAGGATGACGTGGAAACCATGTTCGAGAAGTCCGGCCTGATTGCTTCCAAGATCTGGCGAGCTCCAGGTTCCGAGTTCCGTGAGTCTGACCCGTAATCCTTTTATCCGATCACATTTGCTGATATCAAGATAGGCCAATATCTAGCGAAGCTCAAGGACGCCAGAGACCAGCGAGGCGACGCTGATAGTGCTGTGTCGGGTGTAAATTAAAGCGGCATCGTACACTAACAGGCTGGAATGGTTTCTCCGGTTGGAGACAAAAAGGCGGACAGCAACTGCTGGGTCTGGGGAATTGGTTTAAGGCCGGCGCTGGTAACGGATAGATCCCCCATGTCAGGATTACATTTGCTTATGTCAAGCATAGCGTTTCGTTTGCTCTCGCCGCGACTCGCTCTACGAGGCGCTCCCACCAGGGATCCCTCTGGGCGACAGATCCGGCTGGGGGCTGGTGGTCGAGCGGGATCTCATCATTGATCCAAGACCAGATATCTTGGAGCGTTTCAAAGAGCGGCGGCACACTCTATAATGCCATGAGTTGGTTGGTCAGGGCCAAAAAGAAGATAGATAGACTGGGTTTAATACGTAATGGAGACTTACACTGCGCACTGGGGTTTGCACCACTTGCTCGAACCATTGTCGTGACACCCGCGTGTGTCCGGGGTCCGTCGCTGTCACTCCCAGCAGAAAGACAGGGAACAATGGTGCCTGGGCGGTGAAGTGATGACCAGATGTCGGCATGATTCGAATGCAGCTTGCAAGGTCAGTCAAGTTGGCCACAACTTCGCAGTGGTTACGTGGCAACCTATTAACCGGCATCAGTCACGCGTAAGTCGCGGTAGAAGAGTAGGCGCGGTCAGCATTTGCATACCTCAAAGCACGGCATTGCAGATACACTAGAGCCGCAAGCCGCCAAGCTTCTGCTGTCACGTCCGTCATAACATTGGAGTCGTCGATTATGTAACTGTCGGGGACGCTGCGCACCCAGTCGATGGTCTGAGGACTAGCCTTGGCCTGCTCCCACGATCCGGACTCGTCGTTCCACTGCCGCATTTCCTGAAGCTCTTGCAACAGAAATCGAGCTGTCATGGGAGGAACGGGGCTTTCGCTTTCTTGTTTCAGCCGCGCAGCGCAATAGGTTATCTGGCTGAGCACATGGAGTAGCTTTTTCGAAAAACCGCACCCGCCGTGAATGGCAAACATTTCGTCCTCCTTTCCATAGAGAAGCCACCCGAATCGGGAAGCCTCTTTTTTCGGGTCGAAGCTTTTTGCCGAAGGCAGGGCCATCATTGGTTGCGCGAGGATCACTGAGCGGCCCACAATAATCGATTGCGAGATTCGCAGTGATGACAGCTGGACATCGTTGGCACGCCAGAATCTGGAGCCTGGGTCAGTCGCTTGGAGAGCAGCTTCGCTCTGCAAGAAGCCCTCTAGCCAGCGGGGGGTATGGGGCTTTTTCCGCCGACGCTCAGTGAGAACAACCTGAAACAGCACATTAGTATCCAAAATGCATATCGTCGCAGAGAAACCAATTCCTTACATCCTGCATTGAAAGGATAACAGCAATAGTGATAAGTTCATTGCCCTGGTCCGCCTGAAGACTGTCGGGGTCGTTGAGGAGAGTGGTCAGCCGTCTCTCCGCCATCCCGAAGAGCTGGTTGATCCGGTTGCTGATGCTTTGTTGGGGCACATAATCATATATGTAGACGCCAGCAAGACATTGAATCGCGGCTCGCACGCCCTCATTTTCATGCATCGGTGCAAAATCTCTCAACCAAAGATTCGTCTTCTGGAGAACGCTCCTTCCCGGACACCAATTTTGTATATCTATCACTGGTCAGTCTCATGCCCACACTGGCTCAGGACCGAACTTTATGACGTCGCCAGCACCCGATGCGGAACGGGAAGAAGGTCACAAGGAATCGGCGTAGGACTCACAAAATTCCCAAAATTTCCGATCAGTGAACGTCTCCATCTTGGCATGAAGCCCAAATTGCGGAGGCAGCATGCGAGGATTGGTTGGCTGAACGGCCATAGAACCTCCGTCCTGAGATACCAACTCTGGCGAAGAAGATGGGGACGTGAAGGCAGGAGACCAATCATGGTTGATCAACGGAAGCCCGCCAACAGTCGTCGCCGGGAAGCCTGATGTCGCCGGGGAGTAGAGAGGGACTCCGGACATCGGGACAACCTGTGCGGCACCCGGTATGACACAAGAAACAGTAGGAGCTCCTGCCCATGAAATAGAATCGGCCGGCGCGGGGGCAGGCTGCGAACTGGCCATTTGCGGTGAAGACTTGCCCGCCCACCGAAACTTGATATAGCCGTTGACGAAGCCATCGTTTGGTCTTCTAAATTGAAGCTTGGCGAATTTTCCAAATTGATCCAGACAGTCGTGGAAGGGACTGACGAGTTGGGTTTTCGCGACGCCCTTGGAGTTGGTTGAGTTCCTGCGGTCTTTAGAAGAGAGAGTAAGAGCGCTTGAGATTGTTGCATCCGGTGGCGTAGCCGGAGCAGCGGTTGTAGGCTGGGCGTCTGGAAGTTGTCGCGAGCGTTGCGAAGGGGGAGATGTCGATGCTGAGAAACTGCGCCGTGGCTCAGGCGACGCTGGAAGTATGGTCAGCCCATGGCCTCGGGACTTAACCATGGTACAGCATTGACCCCGGGATAACGACCATGGGCAATAGGGTAAAACGACCAAGCGGAGACTGGCTACAGGAGTAAGGGATTGGGGACTGCGGGACAGTGCGACAGGTTAGGTAGGGAAAGAGCGTGCGAATGAGCAGGGACGGAACTCGACCAGGCCTTTGTTCCCACTCCATGAATTGTGTTCCTCGTGCCCAACATCAGGGCGGCGCTCACGCAGAGTAAAATTCTTGGGTGGGGTACGCCTGACTGGGATGTGATGTATGACAAAGCTCCAGGAGAGGACGTGATGGAGCACGATGAAACAATGCTTAGACAAAAGGAGCTTGGCAAACTCACCTACGGCACTGCCATCTGACGGCTGCTGCGCTTTCCAGTCATTTTGAGGCTCCCCTGGGGGGAAAGCATACAAGACTTGGGCAGGCGGGAGCTCAAAGGCGGGAGGTTGCCAGGCCTGCTGGTAGCTCAGTGAAGGAGGTATCGTGGAGGGACCACTCGCGCCGGTCGGAGGTATCCATGTGCTAAATAAAGCATCAGGGCCCGTCACAGGAGGTGCTGCGGAGGGTTCGAAAGCAGCGCTCGAGATGGGTTGTGGCCACTGATAGGACCGCGAGGCCTTGAGGCGCTTCGCGGGGCGTTCCGAGTCTGACGAGTCGTCCATAGGAACGGCCGAAATGGCTACCACTCCAGCGAACTGCGGAGATCCGTCTTCTTCATGGGTAGTCCTGCGCCGTCTGTCTTTCGGCAGACGAGTAATACACCCGCCGCGTGCTTCCGGTGCAGGAGCGCCAACAGTGTAGTGTGGGAGGCGCTTGGTCGACAGTGCCGCCAGTCAAGGCCCACTTACACCTTGTGTTCCGGCAGTAGCGGAGGCCTACAGCTCTGGTCAGAGCCAGTTGGTAGGCAGGATGCTGCAGGTTGTCGACCAGATCAGGCTGTGTGTAGAAATTCAACCGCAGCCCGTCAGAGTCAGGTTCACCGGCTGGCTCGACCTAACCGTGGGGTGGGCCGGTTGTGACCGAGAGACGGCAGTGAGCTGCAAGGAACGCCAAGTCGATATAGCGCTCTGGTCCGGCTGATGCTGCGACAGGATATGGTGTCCGCAGCAAGCTGCTGTATGTATGTGGAGGTGGACCCCTAACTGAAGATTGGGGGTGTGCGTGTTGCTGAGTTGGGGGCGCGTGCGGTTCCTGCTGTGACAGTGAGAGTCGCCAGGGGCATCAGGGTTGCAGCGCGGACCAGCGAGACGACAGGGTGCCTGAGCTGGCTGAGACGTAGGCAGTGGAGGTTGGCTGACGGCAGAAGGTGGGAGGGGATGTCAGGGAGCTTTGGGCTTGGGGAGGAAACAAGAGGGGCGAGGAGACAACAAAGCTGGGACGGGATGATGCGAAGCACAAGCCGCACACACGCACGCTGCAGTATCCAAATAGCAACCTCGAACGGTACTGTAGTGCAGGGGGAAACAAGAGTAGTCCAGCAGCAGGCGGATATGAGACGAGGGAGAAGAGAGAAAACCCTCGCGGTGGGGATGGAAAATGAGAAGGTCTGGAGGAGAAAAATAGGGAAGGATCATCCGACACCGCTGGTTTGGTACCTGCCCAAGGTAATAGAGTCAGATATTTCGCGTGAGCACAACGGACGGCAGGCGCGAGCGGTTGGCTGGGAGGTGCGGCGAGCGGTGGTTGGGCAGGCGCGAGGCGATTCGATGCTGCTGCTGGCGTTGGTTCCGCCCACTTGGATGCTGTGCGGTGTTAGGACGAGGGAAAACCGGCAGAGACGATGCGAGAAGAGGACCCAGGACGATTAGTACCTATTAAACCTGGGGAAAAGAGGTTGGCTCGCATACGATGCTTTTCTGTGCGACTCTCGCCCGCCGATATCTTTCGGTTCCGTCACCAAATGGCTGGCCTGCTTGCCTGCTGCCCTTGGCTGAGGCGCCCAGCTGGTTGGTTTGGGCCGCTCGTTGCTTTGTTGGCGACCGGTGCCCATGGTGCCTTTCTGGCCGATCATTTGTCCCATCACATCCCTCATTTCGCTTGGTTGCCGCCTCCGAGATGATGGTTGGTCCGCTTGGGGTCATCTTCCCCACACTGCACCGACACACCGTTCCCGTGATCTCACTAGTGAATTAGTCCGGCTAGTCTGGCAATCTGGCGAATCTGGATCTTCGCGGGAGGGCCAAGCTGTCGGTGCCAAATACGCAGTGCCAATGTGCCACTAATAGACGCCTCCAGGGCGCGGCTGCGCCGTGGCTCACGATACCTGCATCACCTCGTGCTTCCCTCGCATCGCGATGGCCATGACCCAAGCATCCGGTAACAGATCGTGCTTACGTGCCGCGTCCTGCCCATCGTGCGTCCCAGACGCCCAGGAACTCGATACATGCGGTCATGCACGGTACGCAGCCTCACCTAAAAGTTTGCTTTTTCTCGCTGGCTTCGTGTCCTGACCATCCATCTTCGACCACGTAATCTTATGGAAACCTACATAAGTACTAGTATTACCTCCCATGTGCCTTCCAACTTTCTCTCCCCACGGATACTGGCTTCTATTACGCCCTCACCTAACACCAGCTCCTGCTCTCCCGTCTGCGTCTCCCATCTCGATTACCTGCGGCGGCGTCAACCAGCTCTCTCGGGGGCGCACAAACTGGTTGAGAGATCATACATGTACGAGCAACACCGAAGATTCGGTGCCCTCTGTTTCGCGGCGCACAACACAACTCCGGCCCTTTCGCGGCACGGACATTTTGCAACCTGGACCGTTCGGAATCCAAGTCCTCCTCCAACGCACACTGTGGCGCGGGCCCCTTATGGTGGGAGGGCACATACAGTACGAATACACCGTGCAAACCCCAGTCGACGGTGTTGTACTCGTACCTAAGGTACCTACCGGTACTGTATGGAGTGTCCGGCGGCTGCAGCTGCTCGGAGAATGGAGTCACGTGACATTGGGAATGTATCCAACAGTATATTATATTGTTTCGATACTGTGCTGATATGTGTACCGTAGGTACAGAGTACACCGTACCTGCCTTACCATCATGGCCCCCTGCCTGGTACCTGACGGCTCGTACTCCCTTGTTGTCTCTTCCCTCAATGACCTTGTTGTCTCTTTTCTCCCCACTTCTGACTCGTCGACTGGTTGCCTACTGGGTGACAAGCTGTGACTGAACTACTCGTACTCCTCCCGTTTGGCGCCGTACGTCTTGCCTCTCTGGCCTAATAACTTCACGGTGTCTCCTCGAGTGAGGCAGATGATCCTGGGAGAGTGGAGCGGTCGTGGAAGCGTCAGAGGAAAAGTTATCGTCCACGACTCCCCCAACGAGAAAGCTGCTCTACCGCCTCAACCTACGAGATTTCTGCTGCCAGACTAGTTACTCTTCTTCTCTCTTCATCTTTCTCGCGCTAGAAGTCTGATTACACGACACCTGACCAAGCCTTCTCCCTCGCCGTCACCCGCTCGAGACGTGGTAAAGGGTTGTCAAGACCTCGCCTTGATTGCAGAGCAGGACCATCACGTCCGAAAGCCAGATCCAGGACCAGAGCCCGCCCTCCCCGGATTAAAATCCAGGACGCTCACTCCTTGGGATCATTCTACAATCTGGTCAAAAACCAGCTCCACCGATCCGCCCGGCGCTTGCTTCGGGCCATCCCTTGCCCACCCGTCACTAGCCTCGGCCCTAGCCATTTGACGACGCTTTGCACCAAAAAAGAGTTCGCACCATCGACCCGGCTTCGGTCCGTCCGCACCCGGCCTCCGGGAGACCCACACCTTCACTGACATCCGGCCGGACCTTTGAATGTGGGCGACGGTAGGCGATCCTGATCATCTTGCCACGAGAGGAGAGAGGTGAGAAGAGAGGTCAGTCGGTGAGACAAGGTAACTGGGGCAAACGCTTGAGAGCCAAGCAACTAGATTCTTCCGTTCCAGAAACCGATGGTGCGCCAGCCCGGCATCACGGGTGGAGGTGTGTAACCTGTCCAACACGACAAGAGACAGAAGCTTCCACCACTTCTCTTCGTGAGGCATCGCTAGGCATCACCATGTCGCTTCCCTCGCCCATGGAAATCTTTGAATCAAGCCTACCGCCGTCGTCACCCACGGCCACGACGGCAAGCTTGCTCGAAGTGCTGGTTCGAGAGAAGCTCGAGACTGCCCAAAACATGGTCACAGCGTCACAATCATCCTCCCCTTTTTCTTACAACCGCCATAGTGACACAAATTCGTTGCTCAACGAAATGGGGGATTACATGAACCGACTTGCCCTCGTATCGGCCAAGCTTACCGAAGGCCTCGTCAGCGGGGAGCACATCAACCATGCAGCCATGGAAGTGCACATGAAAGCACAGCGGGACACCCATCTCGCGGACCTGTCGTCTGTCGCAGCACTCGACGTTCAGTTGGATAGGCTTCGGTAGGTCCATCTCGCCGTCGAATATCTGCGATACCAACTGAGCGGCTAACCTTGTGCTCGACAACTGCAGGAAAATGCGAGACCTGACGTACAAGTGGTCACGCGATGTTGAGGCGATCTGGCGCCCAGAGACAGGGGTGAGAAGCGAGGCTTCGCCTAGCCAGCCATCTATTTCCCCCTTTGTTGAGATTAAGCCTCTGTCCATGCAGCATGCAACTCTCAGCCTGGACGACAGCAGGTCTCACACACGTCGCTCCCTACCCGGGGGTTCTCACAAGGACCAGAGGTCGCCGAAGGACCACGGCTCCGGCTCCGAGGCATCGGATGACGGGGATGAAGAGTTATTCCAGTCGATTGACATGGCAGCTCTCGGGAACAGAGGAAAAGGGAGCTACTACTGCCCCAAGGGGATCGCATGCACAAAAGGAGGTGTCGACAAATTCGGCAATTTGATCGCCTTTGAGCGGAACTCATCGTTTGTGTAAGTGACCCCAGGTGGGAAAAGTGACGGCCCGCTTCCCACCGAAGCCACGAAACGAAAGGAAATTGGCCGTCGTACCGGGTGCAACTACGTTGCTCGTGCGCTGACAAGAGCTCTGTTTCAGGCAACATTGCAACAAACATCGCAAGCCGTATCGATGCACCAAAGAACATTGTCCCAACCCCCCCAAGAAGCGGAGGTTCGCACGACGAGATGGCCTAGAAAGACACCTCAACACAGTGTCCCATGCTCCGCCGCACGTCGATGTGCCCGACTCCTCCGCGGTGAAGGTCGAGTCAAGCTGACTCCATGGACCTTCAGATGGAGTGCCAATGTGGGGTTTTCGTGCCAAACCCATTCGACAGGTTCTGGCTTTCTATCTGATGACTCTGTGCAGCCAGAGGATCAGATAACCACTGGAGCACCCCGGATATCTCGTGAAGTCTAGGCTTCAAGCGCAGAGGGAGACAGGTGTGGCACGCACTTGGCGCGTTACCCGGATCTTAGTGGGCTATTCCAGCCGACCAAAGATACCTAGACACGAAGCAAACAACCCAACCACCCCCAACCCCCCAACCCCCCAACCCCCTCTTTCCGCTCCGTCTTGATGGCCACTTGGCTCCATTGAACAAAAGCATCTCCGCTCACTGGGACCCTTTG
The DNA here is from genome assembly GCA_000769265.1 of Hapsidospora chrysogenum ATCC 11550. Taxonomy (NCBI): domain Eukaryota; kingdom Fungi; phylum Ascomycota; class Sordariomycetes; order Hypocreales; family Bionectriaceae; genus Hapsidospora; species Hapsidospora chrysogena. The sequence goes on from JPKY01000144.1 coordinate 49,909, forward strand.
CTCCGCGATGACGAAAGCGGATGATTTCGAGTGAAGCCATTCTTGGATGGCAAAGTGACAAGGCTGTCAGACGGTGACGGGACCTCAACGGCTCCAATCAGGATAGATTGTTCGGGCCAGGCCCTCGATATCCAGCACTCAAGTGGTTCGTCGGAAGCAGGATCGAAGAGGAGGAAACAGTGACTCGGTGACAAAAGAGAGACGGATGGCGGTGGATCGAGAGTTGACCGATTGCAGCAAGATGGGCTGTGAACTCGAGGGGAAAGAGCGACGGGCCAGGAAAAGATACTACTACCTAGGTACTAGTAGTGGTAATCGTAGTAGTACTAGTAATAGAAGCGGCAGCAGCAGTTGGCCCAGGGACTATTGAATAGCCTCGCCCTGCCACTACCACCTTACCAATACGGGGTTACCTTAGTAGCTAGCCAAGGATGCAGTGGTGGTAGCGTGAAGTGACGTTAGGAGAGAGATCTCGTCATTTGATCTCCCGCAGCGCCCGATTGCCTTACAGCCTTGCGACCAGGGTAGCTCGACCAGGGCGACCACAACCGTCACATGCACGTGGCCGGATCCATGTAGCAGAGACCCTCACCGGTCAGAGTTTCCCGTTCACCGATTCCTGCCCTGTGACATGGCCGTAGCAAATAGCTGCGAGGCACGTCGACTGCGCTTGCCCATAGCCCATAGCACTCGCATATCTCCACTCTGCACTTGTCTTGGCCGGAGCGGGGAGCTCGCAAACGGGCAAGTACGGCATTCCGTAGACGGAATCTGTGCCTTCCATGGCAACTTTCAGTTGTGTTTGTTCTTTCCTCGCTTTGCTTCCAGGCAGGTGCATAAGGTACTACCTACCCTCGGCTACCTTAGTCAAGGTACCAGGTAGGTAGCCTTGCAACCTGTCCTCTCCGCCGACCTCTGCGGCACCAGAACTCTCAAACTCGTCTCCAACAGGCCATCCCATTATCCTTCCATACCTTGCCGTCCCACCCTGCTTTCCTCCCTGCACTGTTTGCCCGCTTGTTCACTCTGTCTCCTATCTCCCAGCTTCCAAACCGAGGAATGCTACCTGCGGGTACCCACGAGGTCTCTCGAGATGTGCTCATGCATCTCGGCAGGATCAACGCAAACAATCGGCCAAATGCGCTACCCCATGCCATCCCGGCTACGCGCAACACGGGCCGATATCTACTCCATCCGAGTCGTCCGCAAGCCCCCAGGGCCGCCTGATCTTCTGACTTGTCGTATGAGCAGATGGGTGGTGGCAGCCAAGACGCCTTGAATGCCCTCGCGGCTAAGTGAACATCGTTATCCCCGACAACTCACGACGTCTCGACTCATAGCCGAGCAGAATCGATGGCCCCGCCACTTCAAAATGCACGTATTTATGCAGGTAGGGTCACACGCCTGATGCCGTGGCACCAAACGGCGATGCTCTACTATCTCTGGTGTCAGCATGGAAAAGGACTGGCCACGTTTCGTGTGAAGCATGACACGATCGGCGCAAACACAACAGCCGGCCCTAGCCGACATCGAGACGCAGGATGTAGAAAAGGGCGTTTCCAGAAGATGGCGGGAGATATTGGTCTCCGCAGCCTACAGCCTGGCCAGGCTGTATACGTACCTTGTACGGACGTACATGCGGCCATCTGCGGCCGCCGGCAGCTGGCGCGCGGTACCGGTCTCTCGGGCCTGGCGTTAACGCACGTTTAGAACCAATCGCGCCAGTCAAAGATCCCGACGGTATGCATGGCTATGCTTCTGTGACAACCAGTGACTCGCAGAACCATCGAAGTATGGGACCAAGAGTCGCAGGCAGGGGGGCTGCAGTACTGCGCACGGGGAAAGTCTCGGAGTTTTTTCGCGCGCGCAAAGACGAGAGGCACATGATGAGAGATCGATTACCAAGGCAATACGGTCCAAGTGCTCTGTACTTGCAGTGCCATCCATCCAGTGCGACAAGATGTGCCATCACGTCAATGACAGAAGAGAGGCCAGTGAGCCCAGGGGTTCTGTGGCTTTCAATTGGGCATCCGGGGCACCGGAAGCTCGACCGGGGACTTGGAATGACAGCCTCAGTTTCATAAACAGAAAAAAGGGTGGAGACTGTTTTATTTGAAGATCGGATCTGTGGTGGAGTCTTCATCACACACCCCAGGGCGCAGGCGGCCCAGCCAGCCCTGGGGCTGCTTTCACCGATTTCACCGGCACCCAACTCGCAGGACCACGCGCTATCATCGTCACCGCCAGATTACAGCATTATGTACATGGGCACGTGTCTTCACGACCGTGCGGGCAATGGCGGCTAAGGCGGAGCTGGGCCCACTCAACCCGGGGCGTCTTGGCCAGTCGAGGATCACGGCTGCTATGGAGTATGGACCATGGTGGACGGGAGGAAAGAGCGAATGACGAGAGAACGGGGAAGACGGCTGGCCGGGGTGCGGCCAAGAGACTCGAGTTAGGCTCCAACTGGGCTGTGTCACCAACTCGACGGCAGGTTCGGCGAGGAAACAAAGCAGCAAGCACCGCTGACATTCCCGATCGAAGATTGTACGCCCGAGGTCGTTGGAAAGCACCACAACTGAGATGGAAAGAACATTAACTCGAGATGGCAGCTGACAGGGCACGCACGATAGGCGGCGTCATCGCCTATACAGGTCTACGGGCTGCATAGCCGAGAAAGCACCCTTCCTCTTGTCTCGGACCACTTACCATGGTGTCGATCTCAGGAGCCAAGACGACGGCGCCAAATCACGAGTGGCTGTGGTGTTGCTACAACCAAGGCTACTTTCACCCGTACGAGTACTTGTCGGTTGAATACTTAGGCAGGTATGGACGTACTATTACTAGTACTCGTACTTATCACACCGTCGCTCACCATACAAGAACGAAAAAGCTAACCTGCGAGTACTCGCAGTGATAATTATTTTTATTATTACTGAGGAGTTTGCACAACATTGCATTTTCCATTTTCATTCATACGAGTACAGGTAAGGGACATCCGCAATACGGTCGTTGGTCTGTACAAGGACGAAATGGGGTTCGACGGTTTATTTCGAGCGCCGATTCCTCTTTTCTCCCCCGAATTGGCAACCTACTACGTACTACTAGTACGGTAGTGCCGAACCTTGGTGCGAATTAGTATGTACACAGGTACCCCGTACGGACATCACGACGGGCAATTAACAGGCATGCGCGTGGCCCCGTGATACGACGATACAGTACCACAGCAGCAACGCCGCCGACGATGCGATGCCATGCCGACGAATTGCGGGCGTCTGGTCGGAATGCAGACGATGCAAAGCAAGCAAAGTGATCATGGAGAATTTCCGCACGCTAGAGATGAGAGAGGAGGCATGCGTCGCACATATGAGGTCACCTCGAGGGCAGTGCGGCAAGGTGCAGTAATTTTTTCCTTTTCTTTTCTTTTTTTTCTTTTTTTTTTTNTTTTTTTTTTTCTTCCACAGTGTCTCCGGCAATGGAGGCTTTCTTTTTCCTCGTCCCGTTTCCAATTCGATCGAGCCCATCTCCCCACGAGGATTAGGCACTAATTATCCTCGTACTATACTGTACCTGGCAAGGTCTGGCAAGGTCAGGTACGCGGTACTCGTACCTCGTTGGATAATACCACAACCACCCATTACATTACGGCGGAGTCAGTGTCATACTGTATCTCTTGAGGCACAACCGAATTCATGCTCCCAATGTGCATTCCACTTCTCCCCCCCCCCAACCCCAAAATGCCACCCCAAGTCGTCTCGTCTGACTCTTTGATGAGAGAGCCTTCTGGGCTCCGCCTTGCCTCCCTCGCGCTCAATCTCGCCTCACCCCGTTCGTCAATTTCTCACCGGCCCATACCCCCTCTTTCCCCCCTCCACGCCGGCCTCTGACCAACACCCCGGTCAAGATGGGCTACTATTTTGCATCCGATTACAGATGTACCTACGTACGTACTCGTACTGATGTACATGGCATTGTGGGGCCCAAGCCCCAGGTGGTACCAAGGACGAGCAGCCAACCTACCAGCCCATACTGTCACACGCCTCCGCGGCCGTGGCCATGGCACTTCATTACCACGGTGTATGTATCCGTATGTATTTTATTTTTCTCTCTCTCGACGTAGGGGGTGCGCACGCGAGACCAGACGCCTTCCTGGGAGGGGTGTCTCTCCGGTCCTGGGCACAGCGTGAACGCTGGGGGGATCGCCCCTTTTTCTTTTCTTTTCTTCTTTTCGCCCTCCGGGTTGAGACAGGCTTCCGGCTAGGGACCGCCGCGCCAATCTCTTTGATCTGGCCCCTCGTGGTTTTGATTTGCGGTTTGGTGGCGCCGCGTCCCGGATGTTTGCTTGTGTACGCATACTTTTGCCTTCTGTCATGTTGGCCGCCAGCCCAACTGGGTTGGGCTAATAAGCTGGGCTGGACTATTATGTACGAGTACGTACTCGTACCATCTGCTACTCGTACTAGTAGCCAGGTCGGATACGTACTATTATACCCACGCTATACGTACTATTAGTAGTTGTCTCCCGTCCGTTAGAGACGGTTGCGGAATCCGGCCCCGGACCTTCGCGGCAGGGCTGCTCATCCCCAAGTATAAAGGAACCGAGACACCCATCTCCGTGGCCCCTTCACACAGCTATCAAGTCTTGCCCGCCACCACCTTCCCCAAGTCTAGTACTCACTCTCACCCCTAATCACCTTGCATCATGACGGTCAACGGGACTCCGAACGGTACAGCCTACCACCTGAGTAACGACGTCCCATCTGTGCTCATCGTCGGCGCCGGCAACTTTGGCGCCGCCACCGCCCTCTCCCTCGCTAAGAAGGGAGGTGTCAAGGTCACTTTGGTCGACACGGCGGGTTACCCTAACCCCCGGGCTGCGTCCCATGACATCAACAAGATCGTACGGGATGACTATCCCGATATGCTGTACATGCGCATGCTGCTCAAGGCCATGCCCCTCTGGCGCGAGGATTCACTGTACAGCCCCTGGTTCCACCAGGTCGGCATGCTGAGGGCCGACCCGTCCAGCTTTGGCGACAGGAGCATAGCGGCCTACAGGGCCCTCGGCTCCGACAACGAATCGCACTTCCTGAGCGTGGATGAGGTTCGCAAGCGGTGGAACGGCGCCTTCGCAACCGCCAATTTCGGCAGCCTCGACAGGATCCTCTACAACCCCTCGGCAGGGTTCGCCGAGGCTGACAAGGCGCTGGGTGCCGTCGTACAAGCCGCGTTGGACCACGGGGCCAACTACGTGCTAGGCGAGATGACGCGCCTGGAGTTCGGAGTCCGCGGCGAGTGCACTGGCATCGAGCTCAGGGACGGCAGGGTGCTGCGGGCCGACAAGGTCCTCATGGCGACGGGCGCGAGGACGGGGGCCATCTTGGCCCAGAGTGCTCCCAAGAACGAGAAGATCCACATCGGCGACAGGCTCCTGGCTACGGGCGCCGTCAGCTTCTACGCCAAACTCGACGGGGCGCAGAAGCAGAAGTTCGAGCATATTCCAGTGCTCAAGAACTGCCTTCCTCAAGTAAAGGGTATTTAACCCCCCCCCCCCCCCNCCCCCCCCCCCCAAAGCGCGTCCGTTCCTCACCGGAAACGACCAAGGATCGAAGAAGAAACTGACAGTCGACCGCAGGAGAGGGCATGTCCATCCTCGAGGACGGCACCATCAAGTTCAACTGTGACATGTGTTTCACCAACTATGCCAATTTCCCGGCCACCGGAGAGAAGATGTCGGTAGCTCCCGAGAACGCCCTGTACAACGTATGGACGGGGCCCAAGTTTCTCAAGTTCTTCGAGGACCGCGCGCGCAAGACCATTGACGGCCTCTACGGCGACGAAGTCAAGGACGTGTCCGTCGACGCGTACAGGATGTGCTGGTAAGCAAGCTTTCCCACCGTTGCCTTGGGGTATCCCTTGTTTCCCTCAAAACCAACTAACGCCGGGCAACAGGGATGCATCCACACCGACACATGACTTCCTCATCTCGGCGCACCCTCACTGCCCGAATCTCTTCGTGGCCACGGGAGGCTCGTTCCACGGCTGGAAGTTCCTGCCCGTGATTGGCGACTACGTCGTCGACATGATGCAGGGCACACTGCCTGCCGAGTACGCCGATCGCTGGGCGTGGGACAAGAAGGGCGGTGATGGCCACTCGGCCAATCCCACGTACCAGATTGTTGGCGATCTGCGGGACTGGACCGGGTCGCTGGCTTGATTTGATTTAAGCAGGGCTGTGCCCGTCCTACTACTACTACTACTACCCAAGCTAGTTCGCACACGCAACGGGCAAACGCAACATGCAAACACCCCCAGCATCACGCCCGGAGGCGGCATCGGCTCCGTCGCCGGGAACATTGCGAGGGCACGATCAGGGGGTTCGGGCTAAAGAGCACACACCATAGCGCAAGGAGTTATTGTTTTTGCTTGGGGAAGGATCACATAGTACATCGGTTCACGCCGCCGGGGGAGTTTCATCATTGGGTTTCAAAGGGGGCTCATCATGCGTAGAAGGCAAGGGGCAAATTTCTTTGGTTGGGTTTGTTTCATCAGGCGATATCCATGGGACTTTTTCTTTTTTTTTTTTTCTCTTGTTCTTACATGGGTTTTGGGGGGCTCTGGTTTCTCTGATTTTATTCCCACTTTTGCGTAGACGTGTTATTGACACTCTTCATGTTGCTCCCTTCTCATCTGCCATTGCTAGTAGACTACTACTAGGACCTACTAACGTTACTTTTGTCTTGAAGCTCTTGTCAGTGAAGTACTCGTATGTACACTGAGAGGAGAGGAGGCTAATGATGGTGGCCCACACAACCCCTGATGCGAAACGCCGAAATCCCGCGTCCAGTCCCGAGGAAACGGATCAAGATTGATGGCCGCTTCTCGCCCCGCCAGGGAGGGCCCGGAGGGGAGGGATTACCTCATGACAAGTTTGCCCAGTGCAACGAATCCAACGATACGGCACGACCATTGGGTGATGATGACACGCGAGGGAGTTCTGATTTCAGCTTGTCCCTCTAGGGACAAGATTAGTTTGGGGGTACAAACGGGGGTTATAACGCTGTGTGACGTCTTGATTTCTCGACACCCCCCACACACAAACACACGGGCACGCCATACTCGTACTCGTACAGTACACACCCCTTCAGTGTGGTGACTGGTGCGCAAGGCGATGATGATGATGATGAGGATGAGGGGGTGTGATGACGACTCGGTGTTAGTTATCCCAGCGGAGCTCCCCCTTGTCGAACCTCTTCCTTCTCTCTCTCGGCGAGTGAGCGAGCTCATCCATCAGACTCCAATCCCGAATTGTGAACACCCCGGCCTCAACCCCCCGAGCTGAACGCGAGATCGAGAGAGCACGCGGAGTTCTGCCCGCCCCCCCC
>JPKY01000145.1:0-56927 GCA_000769265.1 Hapsidospora chrysogenum ATCC 11550
CCCCCCCCCCCCCCTTCGAACTGGCCATCTTCCTGTATCTCTGGTGACTCGATCTGATAGCCGCCCCTCGAACTCCGCCCCGAATAGCGAGAGAACCGACGTCACCATGAGTCGAAGCTGAGTCTCGCCGACGATTGTTGTTCAGCCAATGAGAAGCAGCGTTTTGCAACGTGTGTCGGCGTCCACGAAGTGACGTTCGAGATCCGCTGATAGTACCACGGACGGTTCGCTCCTTCCCAGACACGGGCGTCGCTCGCACATGCCTGAAGTCAACGCTTTCATTTGTCGTCGACAGTGAGGTATAAGGCGGCATTGGATGCCATCGTTAACGCTCTTGAGGGGCAGTTGTGCCGCTAGGTAGTGACCCGCATACATATATAAACGCGTGGGGCACGAACCCCACGATCGGGTCCCGCATCGACCGTAGGGGACCTCGCTTGGACCTCTTCGAGACGTGGCGACGAGTACTAGTAGTGCATCTGCGTGGAATGATGACGACTGCAGGCCAACACCTATACCGCGACTTACTAGCTTCTGGCACATGAGTTGAAGGGTCTGAAGCAATCATTCTAGGCTGCCGGCCATGAACTCAAATGGGAGGAAGGATATCAGACGCTTATACACGTTGCGTTATGCTACTACTTAAAACAAAAAAACAATACTACTATAGTACTACTCGTGGTAATGACAGTATGGGTAATCTGCAATAATAGGCTATTTAGGCGTGAGTGAGCCTGGGCGTTTCGTTGCGACCTTGCCAAAATACTACGTACAACGACGGCTATTGTCTTTTCCAGGGGCGGCCCCTCGCCCTGACCGGAAGGTAGAAAAAAACTTGAAGTAACCTACAGGTGCCTTATACAGGTAGTGTCGGTTGCGGCAATGGGGCGCCAGTGGCCAAACCACGCGAGTTGTGCAACCAGTTTGATTTCACATGTTGGCGCAAGGGAAAATCTCGAACTGAAAATGATTCGGTGCCTGAGACCAGCAGCAAAAGTCAAAAGTCGCTGCAACCGTGATAGGCTCGCATACTTCGGGGGTCACCGGGCGCTTCCTTTCTTCCTTCCTCCCTTCCCCCCGTGCTCGGCCCCATAAATTACAGGTCCCATTTTGGGTGGGCCCCCACCTCTGCCCGGAGAGACCCCCACCGTCCGCCGTTGTCGGTGTGCGTCGGCCCTGTCGGGCCCTGTCAGGTCAACAAAAGCGCCACGAAAATTCCCGCTCGCCTTCACCTCGCACGCGACAGGACAGACAACCAACCCTCCCCCGAATTTCTGAACCTGCGTCCCGCCCGTTTCTCCAACCTCACCCCTCCGGTCCTCCTCCTCTCGAAGCCGGGCACGCCTACGATCGCTCCTCCAATCGCCCACAATGTCTTCCGACAAGCCTCTCCCCTTTGTTTACCAGTTCGCCGCAGGTAAGCGACACTCTTTCTCCGCCCCGCCAACTTTTGTGCGCTCGTGGCCGACACCCGGAGGCTAACAATCTTGTCAGGCGCCATTGCCGGTGTCTCGGAGGTATGATTGTCCTCGTCTACTCGCTTGTCGCCTTGTTAAGTGCAGGCATACTGATCACGATGGCATCTGGTATAGATTCTGGTGATGTGAGTCCTCCTCTGCCCGCATGCCACCAGCCATCCTGCTTCGGAGCGCCACCATACTGACACGGACCGCAGGTACCCTCTAGATGTTGTTAAGACCCGAGTGTAAATACAATCCCGCGATCGCAATCCGAGGAAGAGAATGTCAGGCTCATAATCCGCAGTCAATTGCAAACCGGCAAGGGCACCGGCGCCGAGTCCTACAATGGCATGGTCGACTGCTTCCGGAAGATTGTCAAGCACGAGGGGTGAGTCTCCCTCTTCGACACCAAAGGCCGCCGGAGGGAACACCTTGGGAGCCCGCCACCCCTCTAGTTCCCGTGATACTGACCACGTACTCCTGTCCAGATTCTCCCGCCTGTACCGAGGAATCTCAGCGCCCATCCTCATGGAAGCCCCCAAGCGTGCCACCAAATTCGCCGCCAACGACGAATGGGGCAAGGTCTGGCGCCGCGTCTTCAACCAGTCCCAGATGAACCAGCAGCTGTCCATCCTGACGGGCGCCTCCGCCGGCGCCACCGAGGCCTTCGTCGTCGTCCCCTTCGAGCTCGTCAAGATCCGCATGCAGGACAAGGCCTCTGCCGGCCGCTACACGGGCGCCATGGACTGCGTCCTCAAGACCGTCAAGAACGAGGGCGTGCTGAGCCTGTACCAGGGGCTCGAGAGCACCATGTGGCGCCACATCCTCTGGAACGCCGGGTACTTTGGCTGCATCTTCCAGGTGAGGCAGCTGTTGCCCAAGGCTGAGAATAAGAAGGGGCAGATGTCGAATGACATCATCGCCGGCTCCATCGGCGGTACCATCGGCACCGTGCTCAACACCCCCATGGACGTCGTCAAGAGCCGTATCCAGAACACCCCCAAGGTCCCCGGCCAGGTCCCCAAGTACAACTGGGCCTGGCCCGCCGTCCTGACCGTTGCCCGCGAGGAGGGCTTCTCTGCTCTGTACAAGGGGTTCCTGCCCAAGGTGAGTTCCTGTCCCAAGACCCGCCCCAGCGGTGGTGCGAGATGGGCGAAATGCTGATTTGGTGCATAGGTCCTTCGTCTTGGGCCCGGAGGCGGTATTCTCCTCGTTGTTTTCACCGGTGTCATGGATATGTTCCGCAAGATGCAGACATAGAGAGGCGGATAGAGATCAAAGGAGGTAAAGTATCTGGTTGGAAATACAGCGAAGAAATAGACCCAAGCAAGACAGGCGTCACCACGGAGAGAGCGTGGTTTGCAAGATACACCACAGTACCTAGACATATGTCATTTGGGGGCGTTGGGTGCCTGGAAGCACTTTCATCGATCCTCTTGTGTCAATACAAAATATACACACGATCCTCATCAACGACAAACAGACACGACGATTGCAACATACCGTAGTTTCAACGGTTGGCCGGGGGCTATTCCCACTAGTAAACACACGCCAGGCTCGCATTGCGACAGATATCTCGATGATGCTTTGTATATTTCATTTCTTTGTAGTCGTTTCCATCCTATAAGGATCACTCAAAGTCCTCTGCGGACCGAGCTAATTACAATCTCCCATGGGGAATCTCTTTCTTTGTTCTTCACCACCATCGATACCAATGCCAAAGCGAGCATTGGGGAGACAATCAAAACCCGCCATGTAGACGCCGACCCGTGTGGTAAGTAACCATGGTAGAAAACCGATCATGAACACGTTGCTACAGCTGCTCGTGCTGTGAGCACGCAACAAATGAAAATCCCGTCTCGTTTTACCCAACTTTTCTTTAGACGGCAGGGCCCGCCTTGATGACGTCCTCGGTCGCCTCGCTCTCGTACTTCTGGAAGTTCTCACGGAACAGCTTGCCCAGCTTGACGACCTCGGTGTTGAAGCTATCGTCGCCGGCGGTCCAGGCCTTCTTGGGGTTGAGCATCTCGTCGGGGACGTTGGGGCAGGTCTTGGGGACCTGCAGGTTGAAGACGTCGTACACCTCGTACTCGACGTTGGCGAGCTCGCCAGAGTGGATGGCGTCGAGGATGGCGCGCGTGTACTTCAGCGGGCAGCGCTTGCCACCCTGGGCGAAACCGGCACCAACCCAGCCAGTGTTGAGCAGCCAGGCGTTGGCCTTGTACTGGTCAATCTTGTCCGCCAGCATCTTGGCGTAGCGCATGGGGTGCAAGGCGAGGAAAGGCTGGGCGAAGCAGCTGGAGAAGGTGGCCTGGGGCTCCTTGACACCATCCTCAGTGCCGGCCATCTTGGAGGTGTAGCCGGAGATGAAGTGGAACATGGTCTGGGAGCGGTCGAGCTTGGAGATGGGCGGCAGGACTCCGCGGGCGTCGCAGGTCAGCAGGATGATGTTGGTGGGCATATTGGGCGACAGGCAGGGAATCTTGGCGTTGGGAATGTACTCGATGGGGTAAGCGCAGCGAGTGTTCTCAGTCAAGGTCGCGTTGTCGTAGTCGACATCGCGGGTCTCGGGGTCGAAGACGACGTTCTCGAGGACGGAGCCGAACTTGATAGCGTTGAAGATATCGGGCTCCTTCTCGGCCGACAGGCCAATTGTCTTGGCGTAGCAGCCGCCCTCAATGTTGAAGACGCCGCGGTCACTCCAGCAGTGCTCATCGTCGCCGATGAGGGCGCGGTTGGGGTCGGCGGATAGGGTCGTCTTGCCGGTACCGGACAGACCGAAGAAGACAGTGACGTCGCCATCCTTACCCTCATTGGCCGAGGAGTGCAGGGTAAGGACGTTGTGCTTGATGGGCATCTCGTAGAAGAGGACGGTGAAGATGCCCTTCTTCATCTCGCCGGCGTACTCAGTACCGAGGATGACCATCTCCTTGGCGTCGAAGTTGATGGCGACCGAGGTGGCCGAGGTCATGCCCTCGGTGTAGCGGTTGGCGGGGAAGGATCCGGCATTGTAGATGGTATAGTCGGGGTGGAAGTGCTCGAGCTCCTCACGGGGAGGGCGGATGAGCATGTTCCTCATGAAAAGGGCATGGTAGGCGCGGGCGCAGATAACACGGACGCGGATGCGGTACTTCTCATCCCAGCCGGCGTAGCCATCGACAACGTAGATGCGCTTGCGGGTGTTGAGGTAGTCGACCGCACGCTCACGGTTGATCTTCCAGACCTGTGTGATTTTTTTTGTCAGTGACACTGTTCCACCACAGGTTCTTTCGCGGCTAGAGGCGGCGGGGAGGGGTGATGGAGACGGTCGTCACATGACGGTTCCGGGACACCGGGGAACATGGTCTGTGCGCATGGGAAAGAATAACAGGATAACGGGGATCGGGAGAAGTCGCGACTGGCCGCAGCAGGTTTCGGCAATGCTGGCTGCACTCTGCAGTCTGCACCCTGTCGGCCGGAACGCCATTGCGGGGTGCTGCGTGTCACCCGGCCACAAGCCGCCGGATCAGCGCCCAACCTGTGCATTTACACTGCACAGGATGGTTGCAGCATCCAGCAGCTGCCAATTGGCCCCGTTGCAGCCCGGCCAGCCAGGGACACGCGGCCGCACCCGCGGATGTGTCAAAAAATTCCCAAAAATGGCCCATGACGGGTGCCAATTTGCGAAGGTAACCGAACCATCGAGCGACCCGAGCGACCCTCGCGACACCCCTCGGTCACATGCCCCGGCAGAGTTCCAGAGGCATGCCGAAGGCAGAGAAAGGGAAGATGCAAGACGGGAAGAATTTGGATGCATTGGGAGGGAAAGCCCCCGCAAATCTCGATCGAACGTACCTCGGGCGACATGGGCTTGTTCACGGGACCCCACCTGTAGAAAGCTTGTCAGTGTCTGTTCGCGCACTTCAATCCCGCCGAGCTCAAAATCATACTTACCAGATGTCGTTCTCAGAACCAGGCTCCTTGACAATTCGCTTGTCGAGGGGAGAGCGGCCAGTCTTGGTACCCGAGTAGGCCGTTAGGGCACCACTCGAGGTGATGGCTGTGCCGGTTTCGTAGACCTGTGCGAGTACACCTGTCAGTGGACGACTGAAACCAGTCATTGGCGGCGGCGAGATCATTAAACATACCAGAGCATCTTCGTACAGGGCAGCGACGGAAGGATTCGCGATCTGGAAGCGGGTCAGGTCAGTGGACATGGCCGTAGCGATTACCAGGGTCAGCCGGCTGTTTGTGGTAGGCTTACAATAGCTACGCGATCGTAGTCAATGTGTGCCAACTCGTGCAGTTCTTCCTCTAGCTCAGTGTGAGGAATGTGAGGCCTGTTAGCCAGAGTACAATCAGTACGGCTTGTCCCAGGTGAGCGAGGGGAAGGCCGGCGGGGGGACACATACTGGACACCACTAGGGTGCAGCGCGGTCTTGTTGACAGTGTGATTGAGCACTGGAGAGTGTGTTAGTCGAGAAGAGCCAAGCTCGGGGGTTCCAGACAGTCATAGCCGGTGAGACTTACTCTTGCGCGAGTCGGGTCTGGACATCAAGACCTTTGATTGAGGGTTGGGTACGTTGGGATCAGAATAGGGAGAAGCAGTCCTGTATACGGGGTCCTTCATGGTTCTTATAAAGTTTCGAGGCGACGGGTTTGGATTAAGTCGCTGGTTCCCAGAGGTCAGCCCAGGGCCAAGCTTCGGAAGTGTCACCAGGGGGGAGGGGTGTGCGAGTGTACGAAATCGGGGCTTCGGTTCTCCACAGCCGCCGCCGTATCCTGTAGGAAGCACGCAACGCGGGAAGCGGATGCACAGTACACAAATACTGTGGAGCAATACGGCCCATGGATGACAGCGTTGCCGCGTCAGAGCCAGAGCCACCCCGTGACTGACCCGAGGATAGGCTACGGGAGACGGTCGTGGGTTTGCGCCGTGTGGGGCCGACATGGCGGCCAAGGTGAGGACGAAGATATGTCGGAACGACGCTGAAGGGCAAGGGAGCAAAAACGACGGCAACGGGGCTTGATGGGGGCGTGTGGTTTGCAAGGAACAACATGATCCCTGCAAAGGAGGGCTGCAGGACTCGGGAACAGAGATTCGAATTGGGAGTAAAGCGTGACTTACTGGTTGGTTGCGTTGAAAGTGCAGCGGGTTGGCGGTTTGGCTGGGGGTGGTGGTGAATTCAATCGAGAGTGAATGAGGGCAGCAGGCAGGCGCCGACCGACCCTTTTTGAGCTCGAGCGCACGTTGTCATGCCTGCTAAGGGATGATGGCAACCACGTTGGAAAATCCTCCCTACGTACGTAAGATACTGTACACTTGTAAGGTACAGTACTGCCCCTTCGTCCGGAAAATCTTGACGAGGAAGAACGTCATGGACTCGATGATTGCCGATCTGGGCAAGATCGCTGGGGCACCCCGCAATTCAGATCGCTGCCCCTCCTCCGTGAGGCTCCGTCAGGACCGTCACTGTGCAAGACGACCGAGGATGCCAGTGCCGTATGGCAATAGGTAGTAGGTATATTCAGAGCCGGCCGACGTACTGTATTAATTTCTACCTAGGTATATAAATGGGCTCCGAAATCTGGGACAGACGGGCTGCCGCACGACCGACACAATAGTTACTGAACAGGTACCTACCGGTTAGTACCTGTAGTAATATGGCCTGGCGGCATTGTCGGTGATCAACACGCCCAGACATGATGACATGTAATCAAGCACAGACCGCCAGGATTACACAGAATGCCCTCGGAATTGGGCATCATCTTTTTTATTGGATTTTTTTATGTTGGATTACAATTTCCTGCAGCGTGTACAATGGAGCCGTGGTATTACTCGTAGTGCTAGGAGTACTTCGAGAGGCTTCTTCGAAAAGTTCCATGCCCATTGGGATTGTAACTTACAGCACGCCCCCAAGTTGATACTGTAGTACACCGCCACATGGCAGGGATATTTTAAGGACTGGGCTTGCCTCGTGACAATTGTCCAAGTTTCCCCTGATTAATTCCTAGTACTTTAATTTCATCCCCCGGAATGAAAAGAAAGGAAGATGCCAGTTGCAAGCCCCAGCCCCGTGACTCAACATCGTGTTTTTGCCCTTGCAGTCGCGTCATTCGTCCATTTGATATTTTCGGTCTGCTGATGCCACCAGATTTGGGGCGAGCCCAGTCCAGGCCCGCAGTCCAGCTAAGGTTCAGGTAGTTGGTTGGGTTAGCAGCCGCCCCATTATCCGGCAGCGGCCAGGCACGCCGCACAGTGAGCGCCCTTCCCCAGATTCCAAGTTGCCGTTCCTGTAATTCGAGTAATTATTTATTTTACGTAGGTAGGTAACCGTATTGGTGTAGGTAGTCTGTACACTACAGACTACTACTCGGGGTCGTCGCTCGCTGACTACAACTTGTCGACTTCAATGACTTCTTTTTTTTTTTTTCCATCTGCGCTCGTCTGCAACTTTCCATCACCGTTCTTGTCACATTCTTTCCGGATTTCTATTTTCCCCCCCATTTCGTCACCCCTCGGTCTCTTCCCGACGCTAGCCACCGCTTTTTAAGATCCTGGCCCGCCATCAGGCATCCTGCCCTGTAGGCCTGTACTGTACATAGGTAGGGTAGGGACGTATGTGTCAAGCGGCGTCGGGCTCCAGTGGATCACGATAATAATACAGTACTCGTAGTCCGTACAGTACGAGGAACCCAACATGATACGACGATGCTAGTTGTAGTGTTCGACCAGCCAGTGGCCCTTCCGCCTTCCCTTATCCCGAAGCGGCGGCGGCCCAAAGGGAGCCCCGCGATGCACCACTCATGACGTTTCTCGTCGTGCTCTCATCCAACCCCCAGCCAATGATTCACTGCTGGCATTGGTTTACTCCACCATCCCGGCACCCCGCAAGTTTTCTCCCTGTAGTCCGTACAGTACTATGTAGTATGACTCCCCTGCCTCTGGTCCATGGTCCAGAATCCCCTGCGTGTTCAATTGGCAACAAACACGCCTCCCACTTCGTTCCGGCTTTCTCCGCGCTCAGCCTCACAGAAGCCGTCGTCCAACTTCGGCTATTATCGACACGCCCCTCCGTCCACCCGCTCGTCGAACTTCAAGGCACAGCCAAGCTGGCCGAGCTGGCTGCGGAAAGGAAGGTCCACGTTCAAAGGACGTTGCTCAATCGATGATCTTCTGTGCGGCGATTGGCTGCACGCCGGCTCATGCCTCTTCCTTGTCGGTTCCCGGGTCCACACTTCGCCGAGATGTGCCTACGGGAGCATTTCGTTACCTACTACGTCTGTACAAGCCGGCAGCATACAGATTACGACGCAGTCTGGTATTATAATATGCGGTACAGGCAAAGTGTCTATCCCGACCAGACATACACCCCCAACTTCGAACCATCTTCTATCACCGCCTTCAGCCAAACTGCTTATTCAATAGAACTAACTGCCCGACCCGCTTCCTCTAACATGCAGTAGATGTCGACAAAGATCTTACTACGTACTCATATGTGATATCCATCATTACCGCGGGTGAGTGCAGTGCCACGGGCTTCCCCGGTGAACTCCACATTAACACTTATCCTCTGCCCGAAACGAACCTGTGCCCGAAACCCTCGGGCAACGTCCGACGGCTTCGTTCGGGACGCAACGGTCAAAGCCTTTCCTCTCCCTTCCTCGTATCGTACCTGCAACTAATACACCCTGCTTTGAACCCCCCCTACACGGGGCCGGGAACATTTACGTACATACCTACACCCCGGGGGCTCCGCTCACCGTCTCCGATCCCCCCCCATTCCCCTTATCTATCGGCCGCCCGCTCCGTCTCGGCCTCGGACCACGGCTTTGTTACATGGAATTGTTTGATTTCCTCTGTTACCTTGAAACTTCCGCTCCCTCTCCCCTTCATTCCGGTTTATTTTCGTATCATGGAGAAATTCCCATTCCCGTGCATGATGATTCTTTTTGCCGTTTCCTCCATTTCATTGCGGCGATATTATTATTGTGCATCTGTGAAACTGGGGGGGAGGAATTTCGTTATTGTGCCCGCTGTTGCGTGCGTACTTAGCCGACCGGTTCCCGTGTAAGTGTGCCGATTTGCCGGGGATGACACAAAACCTTTCCCAAGCTACTCTCCTGTCGTCTATCCTGTCAATTTTTTTTTTTTTGACAAAGTAGCATCGAGTCGTTTTCTCTGCTAAGTCATCCACCTCATGGCCGCGTGAAGAAATGATTATCCTTCTACCTATCGTCGCTATTCTAGCTCTGGTCTGGTGCGTCGAGGGCTTCTTGAGAAGTATCGGGTGTAGGGTTCCGGGGCCCCTCGACCTCTACTATACTCGCGATTCCCCGCCCGTTTCGGCATCACCAACCAACAAGGGCCTGCCCCTAGAATCCCCTTTCTTGCAGAAGTCTGCATTCCATGATAACGCTTATCTCCCCCCAACCCATGAGTATTCTATTCCTTTGATTTCCCCAAACGTAACAACCGTGACGGTCATGATTCACTTAGTTGTCCGTAATGAGCTTCGTAATCTTGCCAATGGCAATGGTTTGTCCCTGTTTCGCCGTGTTAGCTCACCTAAAACAATGGGACTGATTCGAAACAAAGGTGTCGGATGCGCGTACCTGGTCTCGCAGGGTGAAGCGGCCCATCTGCGCGTAGTCCTCGAACCTCTCAACGCACACAGAGCCAGCACCTCCAGTGACATGCATGCGCGCAATGATGCTGTCGCCCTTCTTGGCGTGCGTAGGGGGGTTCTTGCTCTTGCGGTTGGTGCCCTTCTGGAGCTTGTGCAGCAGGGCGGCAAACGTCACCTCCTCGATCGCCGAATGGACGTGCAGGACGCAGTTGAAGCCCGACGTCAGGATCGTCTTGAGCTCCAGGATGCGGATCTGCGCCTCGAATTCTGCTACGCAGTGCACCAGACGCTTCGGCGAGCAGATGACGAAGCCGGGCAGGATGTCCTCCTCTTCGATGCCCTTGAGCCTCAACCGGACCTGGTCACCGCACTGAGCAGCCTGGATCTCGTCCTCTTGCTCTCCAAACACCGCTGACACCTCAACGTTCTGCTTACGCGGCATCATTATCAGGCTCATGCCCTTCTTGACAACACCAGCCTCGATTTTCCCGTCAATCATAGTTCCCAGGTCACGGTACTTGGCGTTGACGGGCATCATGAAGGGCGCGTTGACCTTTCGCTCCAGCGCCTTCATGCCGTCGAGGTACTCCAGCAGTGACGGTCCATCCCACCAGGGAGCAACGTCCTTCGGGAGGCGGTCCTTGATGTTCATGGACATCTGGGCGGCCACGGGCATGAAGAAGACGTCCGTCTTGAGGTTGTACCCGGTCCCCTTCAAGAACTGGGACAGCTTCGATGTGCACTCCTTGTAGCGCTCCTCGGACCACTGGACAGTCGGGTCGTCCATCTTGTTGATGACGACAATCAACTTGTTGACACCCTGGGTCTTTGCAAGCATGGCGTGCTCACGGGTCTGTCCTCCTCTTTCGAAGCCAGTCTCGTACTCACCCTTACGGGCGGAAATGACCAGGATACCAACATCGGCCTGCGAAGCGCCTCCGATCATGTTGGGTACATAAGTCTTGTGGCCTGGCGCGTCCAGGATGCTGTATCTGCGCTTCTCCGTCTCAAAAAAACCTCGCCCGACCTCGACAGTCTTTCCCTTAGAGCGCTCCTCCTTGGTCAGGTCCATCACCCAGGACAAGTACCAAGACTCGCGACCAAGGTCCTTGGCCTCCTGCTTGTACTTGTCCATGGTACGCTTATCCACCATGCCGGTAGTCCAGAGAATGGAACCACCGAGAGTGGACTTTCCTGCATCGACGTGTCCAATAAAGATGATGTTGACGTGCTCCTTGCCGTAAATCTCCTTGAGGGTGTCCTCGTCCACGTCGGCAGTCTGCTCTTTAGCGACGGCATCCGCATCGCGCTGGATCTTCTTCTGCTCCGCCGCGCTCACGGGGCTTGAGCGACCAGATGAGGGAGTGGGCGATGTCTTGCCCGAGGCCTTGCTGCTGGACGCAGCAGCCTTGCCGGTCTTCTCCCCCGTCTTTTCGATGGCCTTGGCAGCCGTGGTTTTCTGGCCAGCCTCGGGCGCGTCCGTGGGCTCTGGCTTGGTCTCTTCCTTGGGCTTCGCAGAAGCCCCGGTTCCTCCAATAGAGAGAACCTTGGCCTTGGGCTTGGCGCCGCTCGTGTCCCCTCCGATGCTCAGCACCTTGGTCCCACCTTCTTGAGTGGCCTGGGGCTGAGGCGCGCTGGGAGCAGCGGCATTGGCCGTCGACGGATTCGCGGCCAGGGGGGCGTTTTGTGCGTTATCGACGTTGGGTCCTTGGGGAGCAGCAGGCTGCTGGGGCTGCTGAGGAGGTTGCTGGCCTTGGGGCTGACCGTACTGGGGGTAACCACCACCTGACCATAGTTAGCACACCGTATCCTATGAGGGGAGTTGTATGCAGTCGAACCGTAGCCCTGATTGTATCCTTGGCTGAAGCCTCCGCCATATTGGCTGTACTGGTTGTTGTAGCCCTGCTGCTGGCCGTACTGGGGATAATAGCCCTGCTGCTGGTACTGCTGCTGCTGCTGTTGATATTGAGGTGCGTAGCCCGCGTACGGCTGGCCGGGTTGGAAGGACTGGGCGCCAGGCTGGAAGGAGGCGATACCTGGGCGGAAGCCGCCTTGCGCTTGGGTCGGGTTCACGTTGAGCTGCTGCTGCGCCTGGCGAGAGAGGTTCTCGTCCTGCTGGGCAGCAGGGTCATCCTCCCAGGAGTTGAGGTGCGACATGATGGCGGACTTGTGGTTATCGATGGCGCAGGTAATGGACGAGCTTGCGACGGGTTTGGCTGCGGGGCAGTTCGCGGATTTTGCAACTCGGGGGAGATGCGCCCTTAGGCTCGGGTATCGATCGAGGTTGGGCGCGACAAAATTTCCGACAAGAGGCTCTTTGTGTGGCGAAACGGGGGAGAAACCTGATGGGAGGCACGGGGTTTCCTCGTCGATTTGGGCGCCGACTGCACAGACCCTCGAATTTCCCTGCCTAATGATTGTCGGCTGTTGTGAGAAGGAGGAGGTTGTGGAGGTGAAAATTCCTGCCCCACCAACATGACGCTCTGCCCGCCCGCGGGCTTTGGAGGGGCTGGCACCGTATCATTGAGACATTTTTCACACGGTCCTACTCATGGTGCTTCATGTTGTGAGTCAACGACCTCCAAATGACTCTTCATAGGATTAGGGTCATTCCTCTAATTTATGCTATTTGTGCTCACGTTGAGTTGAGGTGAGCTCATTAACTTACGTATATTACCAGCATAGTGCATCAATTTCTTTTTGTTTACTGCCCTAGCTGATTGCAGAGATAAGCCAAGGTACGTCTTGGCAGCTGACGCGTACTGTTTCTATTCGCACTGTATGCGGCCCCTCCCGTCCATTCACCGAGTCCTGCCTAGGTACCAGTACGTACCTGAGCACGAGGTAACGTGGACAAGCTCCCAAAATAACCTGACCATTTTGCCCCATCACAAATCACCTTGGGCTTCCAAGTGAAGCAGATTTCGACCACACCTGGGTCTCATGCTCGTATATCGTCGATATTCCCCACAAAAAATCCATGCGCGAATCCGAAACCTGACCATGGAGCACCTGCTCGCAACCATCGGCAACCAGGCCGTGAACTATGCCATCCGGCAAGGCATTGCGCTGACCTCGAGATATGCTGTCGGCCAGTGCTCGCGGCTCTTGACCACCGTCGACGATCAGGAGACGTACTCTCGGCTCGTTGCCCTCCAAAAGCAGCTCGACAGCAAGATCAAGGTGAAATCCCAAGGTTAGGGGAGAGTCTTGGTACGTGAACTAAGAGAGTCGTTCGACAGGTCATTGCGCCTACTATCGACCTCGTAGAATTTCGGTAGGTTCCAGCCTTGGCCTTCTCTGGTCCGAGTACCCCTTTTCTGACTCCCTCAGGTCTGGTCGCGGCAATGTCTTCCTCGATTCCGCAGTGCCCTTGACCAAGTCGCTCCGCCGGGAAATTGTTGCTCTCGGGCAGCGCATAGAAATCATCGCGTCAGCCCACGAGAATATGTCATCCCCGGCTTCTAGGTCAAAGACTTCATCTGGGAGAAAGAGATCGGAGACGCTAGAGATCATATCCGATATCGAGGATCTCCTGAATCGTATAGACAGAGATATACCCCTCCTACAGCTGGCCATCACAGCCTCGGGAGAAATTCTCTCCAGCTCGTTGCCAGCGGGAATATCGCCCTCAAGATTACTGCAAGCGAGCACGCTGCTGATAGTCGGCGACACGCAATTCGCGCAAACGCCCACCCACCACGTCCAAGTGGGACCAGTCTTCGGTCTATCGCTGTACATGCTCTTTCTCGGCCACGCTTCTACGGCCTAGCAGGCCGCGGAGGCTGGCACGCCTTCCACTGACAAGCCCACAGCATCCGGAAATTCTGCACAAGATGACAAGAGGCCGTACGGCTTAGGCGAAGGTGACCGCAAGCCTATCTGGCAAGAAGTCATCCACAAAGCGCGGGTCCGGCTATGCAGAAATCCCATGGAATCTTCACAGAGCACGACCGATGATGGTCTTCCTCCCAGCAATCGAGGCGCCGAATATTCTTACTCTCTGCAGATTCTCGAAGACCAGGATGACGGTCGAGCTCACGATGCTGAGTGGAACCCGGACAGTACCCCAGAGAATGTCCCGATTGAAGAGCGTATTCCGATTCATCAAATTTCCAAGCTCTTCTACGCTGATAGCGGGAGGCTCCTTAACATCGGATCTGAAGACCAGGATGGAAAGAGCCCTGTGCTCCTGCTCAAGCGGGACGTGGAAGCCTTGCCACCAAGCCTAGAGGTCTCGAGTCCGCCTGAGAACGGCCCGGGTAATTCCCGATACGAGAGACCTGGAATTCTTGAAACCGAAGTGGACAATGCACAAGCCGAAATTGACCAGCAGTTGCTAGAGGAAAGTATTGTGGAACAAGCTCCCTCGTCCCATGTCAGGAGCAATGGATTCCCTAAACACCTGGATCCCGAATGGATAGCCATGCAGATGTTTGAGGAAGATGTCGACATCGACGGGAGTTCCACTGGGGATGATGACCCCGGTTTTATCGAAGGAAATTGCACTCACAGCCCGACTAGCATGCCAGCAGCAGTCAATGCACGAAGATCGCTCGACTCGCAACTAACGTTGGAAGCCCAAATCAAGAACTTATCACTCCGTTCCGCCTCGGGAGAAGGCATGGTCAATCCAATCTCAGGAGAAGAAACGGCGCGCCAGCCGGTTGCTGAGAACATGGTGGCCCGGTCGCCTTTTGGAGCAATCACCACGTCACTATCGCTGATTGAGATGCTTATTCGCCTGGCTAGCCTCCAGGAGTTTCAGCAAGCGTCCCATCTGTCAATTCCGGATCACATCATGACTTTCTTCCTGGAAGAGACGTCAACGACTGGCCTCGTGGGCGAAGCGCAGTGGAAAGCGCGCGCGGAGGCGAAGAGAAGGGTCGGGTTCGACCCGTATTCGGACGGTCCCAAAGAGTAAAGTGGTCCTATGATTGGTTGTCATGGACAAGACGTGATGCAATAGTGTGGAATAGTGTACAACATTTAAGCTGTCCGCTTTCACCTGAACCACCAGTTGGCTGATGCGTTCAGGTGCCCTTGCGAACTAGCGCTCTTGACAGAGTGCCACCATCCCTTGGGTATAAAAAGGGCATCGCCGACGCCCAGCTCAGCCTCATGGACCTTGTCATCCAGCTTCTCATTCGCCCAGACAGCCTCGTGAAGCACTGCCCGCTCCGCACCCTCCATCATCTCTGTCGTCCGTATACGGCTGCTGGCCTGTTGTCGGATCTGCACCTGGACCTCGAAGAATACCCGATCGCCCAGCTCCGGCGGCAGCAACCTCACGACCTTGCGGCTACAGAGCTGGTAGAAAAGATTCGGGTTCGGATCGCGATGCAGCGGTGTGTACGTGGGTTCTGTGCCGAGCCATATGCTGGAGTTGTATACGTCGCCGTTACCAGCTTGCTGGACCAGCTGCGGCGTTGGGAGGTCATTTTGCAGGGCAGGTGGCAGGTCTGATATGGACGACTGGGCAATGTACAGGAGTATAGGTTGGAGGCTCTGCTGTCGCTGCTCTCGGTTGAACTCGAGTGCCTTCGCCAGGAGCTTCAGGGGTGCGTGGAGCTGGAAGAAGCTGTGCGAGTTGAGATCTGCGGTAGTGGCCTGAAGAATCCCGGCCAGGATCTGGTCCGTCAGGTCGGGGCTCTTAGACAACCATTCACGGAATCCGACCACCGGCGGTGTGCCATCTGATGGGGCAGAGATCAATTCGAATGGAAAAGGCCAATCCATAAACTCGTTCATGTGCGAGGAGAGACTGGCGGGGCCGTCAAGGGGCTCGGGCAGGGAGAACCATCTGCTGGCTGCGGGTAACCCGTGCGGCAATGAGATGCCATCGTTCTTGAAGTGAAAGGGTATTGCTGGGAGGAATATATCCCGCCGAAACGCAGCAATGTCTGTGAGCGCCTGCGACGGGGCTGAATCAACCGGCCGCGTCGATAGTCCGCGGGAGGGTGTGAATGGGAGGAGGCGGTGACACCATGATGCGGCCTTGGTGACGTTTCGCCTCATGACCCGAAAGGCTCATAAACAGAAGGTCAAAATCTTTAAAACAAAAGAAATGAAATGAAATGAAATAAAGATACAATAATCTTGGTGATATATGTGCAGGGTGATGAGAGTCGTCGCGATGTGCGCAAGGTTTGACTTTTGACGTTGAATGAGACGACGGACGGTCGGATATGGAAAAACAAAGATACCGAACAACCCGAACCCTGAAATCCAGGTAAGACGTTGGGCGCAGAGAACTGGTGGAACCTTGACCCGGTGGTGGCACCGAGTTTGGAGGGGCTTCCAGTTTCCACCGCCCGCTGCACCATCATTTCCCCATTCCATCCAAATCGACGTCGTCCCGAATTTACCATAGCCCATCTCGATCTCACCTCGACTTTAGCCCTGTTCGGACGCCACCCTTCGCAGTCTGTCCTACCTCGAATCACAGCTCCAGTAGCCGCTCATTCACGTATCATAACATACTCGCCAAAACGCTACCCCCCTACCCCNCCCCCCCCCCCCCCCCCCCCCAACGGGCGTCCCTCTACCTATCGGGACCCCTACGAGCTAGTCACCACATCGCGCCCAACCCGCGCTGACATGCAATGACCCCTTAGCTCTTCTTGAGCGAGCATCCCTGACCTACCATCTCTCTTCCTTCGCATCGCTACGACCGTTGCCGATTCTCCGGACCGATATATCTGACCGCGACCGAACGCCATCAGATAACGCGAAGCCCAAAGCCAAGCCTCACCCCGCCTTCCCGCACTGCCACCGAAGGGGGGCCCCCCACAGGACGCGATGTCGACGTCCTCCGCAGCGCCCGAGTCGTGGATCTCGAGCTTCTGCTCCCTGATAGGGCACGAGTATTTTGCAGAGGTCTCAGAGGAGTTCATTGAGGATGATTTCAACCTGACCGGGTTGCAGAACCAGGTGGTCATGTACAAGGAGGCTCTCGAGGTGCGTTCTCCTTCTCCGACGACACTGCATCGATCATGGCACTGACAGGATGCGCAGATGATTCTCGATGTCGAACCAGAGGATGATGACGAGGATGACGAAGAGGACGATGAGGAGGACGAGTCCCTCCTGGGAGAGGGTCCCGACCCCATGGGTGGGCGCGAACGGAGACATCACACCCGGATGGCCAGCGACCTCTCCGTCATTGAGTCCTCCGCCGAGATGCTCTACGGCCTTATCCACCAGCGCTTCATCTGCTCCCGGGTGGGCATCCAACAGATGAGCGAAAAGTACGAGCTCGGCCACTTCGGCGCCTGCCCCCGGACCAACTGTGAGCAAGCCAGGACACTACCAGTCGGCCTGTCCGATATACCGGGCGAAGACACGGTCAAGCTGTTCTGCCCGGCGTGTCTTGACGTCTACGTTCCACCTAACAGCCGATTCCAGACCGTCGACGGCGCCTTCTTCGGCCGGACGTTTGGATCTCTCTTCCTCCTCACCTTCCCCGACTACGATCTCACCAAACGCGGCGCCGAGGTTCTGCAGCAAGTAACATCACGGGTGACAGGGGAGGCGGAAGTCCTGAACGGCTTCTACGCCAAGAACATCGCACCAGGCCTCGGCGCGGGCCGCATATACGAGCCCAAAATCTACGGCTTCAGGGTGTCGGAGCGCGCACGGTCGGGCCCGCGCATGCAGTGGCTGCGCAGCCGGCCGGAGAACATGAGCGAGCTGGACGAGGCGCGGCTCTACGCGGCGCAGAACCCGGACGAGGACGACGAGGACGAGAATATGAACGGCACCGGGAGAATCGTCGTCCGGCGACGGGCACCGGGGAACGCCCGCCTCCGCCAGCGGAAACGACAGAACGGCAGCCCGATGGCGCTGTCCGCTAATGGCGCAGAGTCCGAGCTGTAGCGTAGCCCGACCGCTGCCGCGACGGGCCGGAAGCGCAAGGATCGGGCAGGCAGTGGCCACCACAACGAAAATGGCAATCGTCAGTACCAGGATTCATCTCCCTCCCTGAGAGTGGGAAGGAAATCCCTGCGAAGCTCCTAAAGACGGGGTATGACGAGGACTCGGCGCAAGGTTTGCTGCGAGGGGTAACATGCATAGACGGCGTTGGGGGACGTGTCAAAGAGAAGAAATCAAAGTCTGGTAGACACACAATGGAACAGTAGCTCGTACTGCACGAGTCGTTTCTCTCCCTTTCTTCACCCGCAGCTCCAGCTACCTGCGTGTGAAAGCCAATGGTGTTGTCGAGACTCCGGGTTGATCCTTTCTTCGAGGAAATGACGGATCTGACAGCCGGTTAACCGTACGCCGAATACAACCCGGGATGGGAGGCGGGCGACATAACGACCGAGAGAGGACAGGGAGACCAGAGGTGATAGACGTAGGAGTAGGGGACAATCTCAACGCAAGTACAAAGGATGGGCTTCCGTGTGGTGTGTGGCGCGTAATGAGCAGGACTCCTGCGTATGAGTAGAGGGTAACTGTGGTCTGTGGCTCTAGATGAAGATGCATTATCCAACGTCATTGGCGCTGTCAAGGCGCTTGGGCTACCTATGTGTAGATACAGATCGCTTCAACCACTCGCTGGCACGGAATATGCGCGTACTCATGTCAACCCCAGGAATTGAGTCTCAGGAGTACAGGTGAACCGCAACCCTGCTATCTCACTCTCCTTCCAGACACATAAATATAATCCGACGTCGCCAAGGTGGCTTCGTCTACCTCAGCGGCGACCCCTTCCCCGGCGTCCAGCTCGCGCCCCCTCCGAACCCCGACACCAGGGCAGCAGAGCCCGTGTGCCTCGACGGCGTCGTCGGTGGATCCCCGCCAGAACCCCCTTCGGGCAACGGCGGCGTATCCGTCCTCTGGACCCCCTGATTATCCTTCCTCGGCGGCTTGAAGTTGACCTTCTGACCCTCCACATAAATCTCCTGCATCATCTTATTAAGGATGCCCGCGTCGGAGTATTCGAGGTACTTCCGGTATAACTTCAGGGCCGTGCGCGAATCCTCGATCGAGTCGTGCGTCTCCATCTGTATGTCCTCCTTGAGGACTTTCCAGGCCAGGAACGCCAGCGACAGCTTCCGCAGGCGCGTCTTCAGATAAAAGAGATCGATCGTGTCAATGACCTGCGCCTTGGGAACGTGGATATTTATGACCCGGAAGTCCTGTTTCAGGCCGTGGCCGAGGAACTTGACACCCAGGTTGAGGAGGATCCAGAGCTTCTTGTACACCCTCTTCAGTGGGAGGATGCTGTGTTTGGCGGTGCGTGGGTCGAGGTCCGCCTGCGTGATACCCGAATAGGATGTCAGGTAGTCTACTATGGGTTCTCTGATAGCGATGTAGTCGTCGATGAAGGGCACGTTCTCGTCCTCGCCCTGACCGCGCACCACGGAGACTCGAGCCAGGGCATACACAATCGGACGGATCGTCTCCCGCTCACCGTCCGAGTTCATTTCGATTTCCGGCTGCCGAACGGCCACAAACTCTGTATCGAGAGCAACAATCGTGTCAGGACCAGGCGGCTCGGTCTCGGGTGATAGGACCTTGTACGTCTTTGCCCCAGGTTCAAGAGTGAGACTGCAAGCCCCACTGTGTGAGCGAAGGCCCGGCATCCGCAACGGGGAATAGGTCACTTACTTGACGTCTTGGTATAGCAGAGATGTATCGAGGTTATTTCTCCACTGAGTGTCGATCTTGTTGTTTGCCTCTTTCACCTGGTACGACACCACAGACGGGAGTTTCCAAGCTGGGTTGAAGGTCAGGGCTTCCTCCGTGGTGACCGAGCGCACCAGGAAATCGTTGAAAAGATGCCATTTGCTCCCACCGGGAGCTTCATTCTCGGCGTGTGCAACTAGGATACATGGTTAGAATCAGAGAAAAAAAGAGGCCACGATAGGTGGTGAGGCATACCGTTGACCATGGAGACGAGATGCGGCTTCTGCGGGTGGCCACTTTCAATATTGATGGCCATGCCAACCAGCGAGTACACCGTGATGTTGTGTATCCCCCGTTGCAAGTGGATTTTCAAGTCCTCGCCCTCATAGCAGAAAAACTGCCCCTGTTCCACGATGATGCCGATCTCTTCTGGCAGCCATCCAGGCGTCGCCCAGAGCATCCTGTGTTCCTGAGTGGTTATGGCTGTGTTCAGCACCAGCACCGCTGGTATGCTGTGTACTGCCTTCCGAATAGTAATGGCTTGGAACCGCTTACATTGCTGGCACCATCCCTTAGATCCGGTCTCGCCCTCCACACTTCTCTTCAGGACTTGGGAAAAGGTTATGCGCTGCATCTTCGCATTTCGGCCGGGGCCCCTCTGCTTCGAGTGGTGAGATTCTGTCTGCGGGGAGAGTAGTAGCAGTGGGGGACAAACAATCGATGGGTAGACCAGGCTATTGACAGCAGCTGAGCCCTCTTTCGTGTACTCGCTATGACAATTTATACACCGAATGGAGCTTGTGGTTCTCGTCCTCAGGATCTAGGCGAGTCAGCGTGGTCAGGGTTTCCGCAGGAGGCCGGAATCCACACACCTGCTCCATGGCAGTTGGTGTTGGCGACATGGCCTTATAATCCTGAACAATCTTATCGAGAAGGAAGCTGGCCAGATGTTGCAACATGACGTTTAAAGCGGAGGCCTGTGCATCTTCCTCCAACAAGTGACGCCGCGCAGCTAGTAAAATCAGCAGCATGTCCCATTCTAATTTATATCGTCTCCCCAGCCTTACCTTCGGGGTGATAACTAAGCGTCTTCAACAAGTTGGTGGCCTGGCAGATGGAGCCTTCGGCTTTCTGGAGCATGTCGAACAGGAAACCCAGTTCACACAGCAAGCATAGCTCGCCAACGCAGGCCGTGGCTGTGTGTTGCAGCGCCAGATTCCGCACCAGGGGGGTAAAGTGTAGTAACTGAAGAAGCGAATTGGCATATGAGTTCGAGATATGAATCTCGAGTCCTGAGTAGCGCGTCTTGTTGAAGTACCTTTACGACATTCAGCCGCGAGGTCCCATAGGGCAAAACAGAGGGAGGCCTGCTTGTTTTGGGGGGGGGGAGGGGGGAACACTCACCCGAAGTCAAAGTCGTCGACCCCGAACTTGCTGTACTTAATCTCAACATGTTGGTACATGACCGGTACCTCTGCCTTCTTGCTGTCCAAACTCGCATCGTTCAGAGGATTATTGGGGTCATCCGCCTTATCGTCTGATGTGCCAGTTGCCGACTGAGAAGACTCGCGCGCCTTTTCGCTCAGGAACTTTGGCGCCTTGAGTCCGGCGTTGGCATTCTTCTCCAAGTCGCGTGTGTATTCCACCTGGTTGCGCCGCAAGCCCCGGGAGTTACGGCCGTATAGATACGAGTCTGTGGGCGTGAGAGAGGCCAAGAACTGTGGGTCGAACTTGACGGGCGGCGCTCCAACATCACATACATTCTCCGGCCAGGCCGATGCCAAGACCTCCCGGTAGTATGGCATACCAATCGAGCTCAGAGGCCTGCCAATGATGAGTATGCGTGGGGAAGAGTACACTGTGGAGCGATACTCACGTATCAAGGCTCCAGTCCATCGGTGGATGCGGCTCCTCTTCAGGCGCAACATCGATGTGGCCAGGGAGATCCACAAAATGAACCTTTGACTGGGATCCCCAGAGATGGATGAAGCATTCCGGGTCGGTCAGAGCGATGGCCTCCCCAGAAGGCGCAATCTCGAACATGTTCAGATAGGTCATGACGTTTGCCTGGCGGACATTGCTCGTGTTCGGGTTCATCAGATCCACGACATGCATCTGACCGCTCTGGGAGACGACAATGCTCGTGGTCAACATGCGGGGATGCATGCGGACAAAGGCGGCGCCCGCTGGGAATGGTATCGGGGGCATAGATGACATTTTCTTTATGTCGAAAACGTTGAGGAATGGGTCGAGGACATAGGCTTGCCCTTGGCGCAAGGAGTAACCGCAAGTCACAATGAAGTCGTGCTGGGCGTCCATGTTGTTGATCAAGGCAGAGTGGGCATTCCATGTCTTGACGACGGCAAACGTGACAGGGTCCAACAGATTAACGGTTCCCGTAGCGGTGGCGGCGCATATATATCGGGCCCGTCTCATGATGCTGTAATGATGTTCCGTTGGCACCTGAGATGCATTATATTAGCGCCCTTGCTTCTATCGGAGTGTTTTTGAGAGAAAAGGGTCCAGACTTGTTTCACGACCTCGCCCTTGTTGAGGTCCACAACAAGCATGGTGTTTTGCTGACCAGCGGCAATGATTTCTGCTGCGCCCTTGGACGTGAAGCTCATGCATTGTAAGTCTTTCATATCGCCATGCCTGCCGCCACGTTATCAGCCACGGCCGCCGCCGCGAGGATGGGAGGCATGGATGCCGTACCTAATATGCCATATCGGGGGACCCCTCCGCAGGGCCATATGGAGGTCCTTTCTCCCAAGCACAATGACACCCTTATCGTTGACGAGAATCTGCCGCACAGGTGCGTCGGGTCCATCGGCGGCAGTGTGCGCTTTGAAGGAAGTATATCGCTGAAGCTTGCTGCCATGGAACGACGTAACACGGCCCTACCGCCGTGTCAGAGCCCGGTAAAGGAACCAGCACGTCAAGGAACGGTATCGTACATATTCATTGCCAGCCCAGAGAAGCTCCTGCGCGGTATCGAAGGTCATCGTGGTTACCGGGGTTGGCAACCGGTGGACGCCCGGAGGCGGGAACGGAATCCGGGCGAGCTGGAGAGAATTGGTATGTCAGCAGCAATTCCCAAAGAGAGAGCTTCCAGGCTTGGACGAGCTGCGGGCGACGTCGGCGAGTCCAGAGACGACGCGATACCGGCGCACAAGCAGTAGGCTGCTGCGGGCGACCAACCTCATCCCAGTCTCCGTCCATGGTGACAAGCTGCGCATTCTCCCAAAAACCATAGCTCGGCAAAAGGACACGGACTAGCCAGAGCTGCGGTGAAGGATGCGCGAGCTAAAAGCGCCCAGCGGCAGGGCGATATCGATTGACGCGGCAGTAGGGGGCAAGGTCTGAGGTTGTTGGATCTGGGAGGGACGACTAGCTAGCTGCTGCCCACCGACCGCGGCGCCGACGCGAGGGGCAGCAACGTTGGGGTCACCCGACATTAGTCCGAACACCATCGTCATTTTGCGATAGAGGTCTAACAGGACTGGGTTCACGTGTGCGAAGGCAGACAAAGATTTCAATTTCCAAAATCGCTATCATGTACTCGCTACACCACTTAAAAGTATACTTCGATCATCACGTGCTTCAGGGGAGCACACTTCTTCGTCGTTAGCCCCAACCTGCTCCTCGATCCGCGCGCGGGCTGTTATGGCATCATCTGCTTAGCCCGCATTCGTCTCCCTCTCCAATGACAGAAGCGACACCATCACCATTGCTGTCTTGTTCCTGGAATCCTGCTCTTGCCTCAATTCCCTTCCGCTCCCTTTGATTTTCTCCTGCTTCTTCGTTTCAAGGTCAGCTGGGAGCCTAGTGAATTCGGCTGTCCTTCCCTGACGCCCGCTAACTTATGTCGGCGTGGCGCAGAACTTCGATTTCTTTGGGGGGATTCTGATTCTGATGAGCCATCCATTGCCACGATATGGGAAGTAGGTTGGGTTCCGGTTTGGACGCTCCAGCATGGGAGATCCTTGATGACAACCCCCGGCCGAGGTACGCTCGGAAATTGTTGGTCGTCAGGTCCTTGACGGGATGCCGGCCGGTGTTTCATGAGATCTGATGGACAGCGAACCTAACCGGCAAGGTATCTTTCTCAACGCCGACGAACGCCGGTAGCGGCTCCCCATCCGGTTCGAATTGAACCGCCCACCTGGTGCCGGTCATTCTCCCAACCTCGTTCCAGAGCTCCTGAAAGCTGTCCTGGTTGTGTAGATATGGGGAATTCTCGCGCCACGGCGAGAGCTTCCGTTTCAGCCTCCCGGCTTGCCTCCCAAAGATGACGGCGTTCTGGGTACCGGGCTTGAGGAAGCTCACGATCCGCTTCCCGATGTAGAGCTGCTGGGTCCAGGTGAAGAGGTGGAAGAAGCTGTCGGCTTGGATCATGGTAACCTGACCCTCCAGCTGAGAAACGCGATTGTCGTCGGGGTCTATCATGTCCCCAACGACAAAGGTGGCGCCTAGGCTGTCGCTGTCGCGAAACAGTTCGCGGCCGACGTCAATCAGGGCAGGATTTATGTCGATGCCAAAGAGCCGAGAGCCGCTCACTCCATCGGCCCGGAGCTGGCGCAGGGCCTGGCCCAGACAACAGCCCAGGTCCAGCAGGGCGTCGCTTGATTTCGGGAGGGTCAGGCGGAAGAGCACCTGCTGGTAGAGTGCATCTCGGCTGTCCAGCAGATTGAGGAACTTCCAACGACCAATGCACGGGAAGCTGGATATCCGCCATGCTTTCTCTCTCTAAATATCTCGGGGGTCAGTGGCGACGTACAAGACAGCCATTCCGGGTGAGAGGACACGGCACCATGTGTAAGAGATGGCTGTCGACTTCCCCGGCGGGGATCTTGCTGTAGTCGCGCAGCAGTTGTCTGACCGGGTCGGCGTGATGGGGGAGCTCGGCGATGTAGCTCCATTTCTGCAGCTGGATGAGATCCATCCGCTGGCACAGCGTCGGCCGCGGCAGCTCATTGTAACGAAGTCCGACCGCCATCGCGCTGGTGTTCTTGTTCCATTACCCGACGATGGAGGAGCCACTGAGTTATGCAAATGATGAGGAGATGGAGATAAGCAGGCCGCGATGGTACTGCCGTCGTACTACTACCTACCTTACCTGGTGCTGAGTACCATCGTTGAAGGGGGTTGGTTGCTGTCGCCGGGGACCCGGGCTGGCGAGTACCGTACATGTATCTAATTTCCAGGCCAGCTTGGCCGCCGCAACTGCGGATGTGAGGTGCCTGTAGGCTGTCGGTCTGTGCGGGCGCATGATCCATCCGGCGGCTATCATAAATTCATAATACATCCAGTTGGATCAATTTTGCCGCAGTGCAGTACAGTGCAGTGCAGTCCAGTGAAACCCGCTGGTCTCATCTCTCTCTCATCCTGATGCATTAATATCACGTGCTCTCGACGTGGCCCTGTTTCGGCAATCGCTGCGAATGACAGCCCAGGTTATCTGTTTCAGTTTTAGTTTTTTTTTCGCTTCCAGGGGTTTCTTTTTTTTTTTCTTTTCCATGTTTACATTTTGGGACGTTGCTGCATTGACGGGAACCACCTGTCAATTAGTCCACTTTTAGTGCCATCGAGTCCGTTATTTTTTCCATATACGATTCTAGAAAAGCCACAGAGCCGGCACCTGGGAACAACCCCGACGCCACATCTCCAAGCGTGGCAAGCGCCTACCCTGGATTGGTCTTTCCAGTCCGGCCAAGAGATGCCCCACATTCACCATTCGGAGACATGATTGATTCAATGCTTGCCAGGTGGTCATTCCGGTTCTTTGGGAATATTCAGTATCTGAGTGATGATTTCTATTTGACACTATGATATTAACAGTAGCTTTCACTTTGTGCCGTGTTGAGGCGTGCTTACGTTGGCCGTAACGTAAGGAGCGCCTGGACATATTTCGCAGCAATTGTCCTTTGTAAAGAGTGCGAAGACTGCGGCACGTCCCGAAGCAGTGGAGTAATAATATACGTAGGTACGTCGGTAGTCAATTTCTTTTGAAGAAGCCTCGCCAGGGACATCAAAGCTCGTCGAGTCTTGAACATTCCCCCGTCTCGTGGTCAGATCAGACCAAGACTGCACCATTGAAAGTGGCGCTTCGGCTTACACGAGCCATTGCCAGCCTGTCGGCGATTCCATCGACTGCATTCCAAGTCACCATCAACGGCAAGTTGAACGTTGCCTACCTGATTGTTGAAGAAGTGGCAGGTTTTGGAATGCCGCCATTGACTGGTGATTTATGTCCACGCGGCGTGCACAACATACATGCGTCGGGAAGGATTTCGGTGGCTTCGCCTTGTGGAGAAGAAATATGTCAATTTGCGTCATTGGCCGCCTCCTCAGGCGCGATCCCTTTCTCGAAAAGGTATTTGGCTAAGTGATGCTACAGTAGAACTTGAGCGATCGAAGTACGAGTAGAGCGACCGGGACGTCATATCGGGTCCATCCAAAGGAACAATCAACATTCCCTACCAGCATACTGTAAAGTACAGGGCCATGGACTACCATCATCACCTGAATAGGTAAGTGACGCGATGGTCAAGTTGGTATAAAGCCCAACCTCGTCTGCCTCACTAATAGTGTGGGACAGTCGACGATAGCCACCGATCCCCCGAGATACTACTTGTCCACTCTACCCGTAACCAAGCTCTTTACACACGATGAAGTACTCCGTCCTTCTGTTTGCCCTCCCCCTCGCTCTGGCCCAGTTACCGCCTGTGCCGGGTAGCGGAAACTGCGAGGAGCCTTGCATTGCCATCAGGAACCCCGTGTCAGGCTTCCTGTTTAGTTGCTGCGCGGCGAGGGAAGAGGACATGGAGGCCTGCGAGCCTTTCAACGCCGCCTGCACTCTAGGCGACAAGGAGGGCTGCTGCTGCAACGGCAATTGTGAGGAGCCGGACGAGGATAACGGCGGCTGCCCCGACGGGTGTATCCCCAACAATCCCTCAAACGGCTGTGAACATGCCTGCTGCGGTGTTGGGATCCCGAATGACGATGGAACCAGGGTGAGTTTGCCTTTCCTCACGGGAGAATTCGAGGGCGCGGGTTGACTGAATGACGTGAAAGCCCGAGTGTGATCTCTAGACCCCGGGGTCTGCACATACACGAATCGGTTCGCGCTTCGCTACTTGTGTTTCGCGTGTTGAGGCTTTGAGGCTTGGCGACTCTCGGTCACATTGCATTGGATTGGGCTCGACGGAGCTTGAAGGATGGGAGAAGGGCCCCATTGTTGTATCATAGGAAATGCTAAACCTGTAAATAATACATCTTGAAATGTACTTATCGCGAGGCCAATGTGAGATACCGCTCTTCCAAGATCGTCGTCAGTCAGCAGTTAACTGGCTCCAGCTTGTCAGAAGATGAAGATGACCCGTCGACTCGATCGCCGCAACCATAGTAATACATCTTGCTTCGATAGCAAATGCCTCCTTGAATCATGTAGAGCAGTGAGTGAAGCGGGGATAGCTTAGGCACAGGACGACGTCGACTGGTGGTATCCTCCTGGGCGAGTCGGTCGCGAGTTGGAAGGTGAGTGTGGAAAGAGGGAACACCCCTCTCGCCCAAGTGCTGTCCGAGTCGAGGCCAGACCAGCCGAGGCTTTGCCGACATGCCGAAAGTTTTTTCCATCTCCGGGCTGGAACTGACCACATCTTCCCACGACCAGAAATCACCCACAGCTGCCGCAGTTTCCACGGGGCCGAGTTCTTCCTATTCCGTTGACCAAACGCGCCGCGTCGCATTTATCATCATCCGGCCTGGAGCCCTTCGAACCTGTAAGTCGACCCATCAAACATCAGTATCTTCAACCACCTCCATTTGCGTTGTGTTTCCGCAGCAAAAAGCCCTCTGTGCTGCCCTTGTCTCTGTGTGCACATGTCTAGTGACGTTCCAGACTTGCTAATCATGGCATCAGCCGATCGCGTTACCGCATCGCGGCCGCCACTCCAGACGCGCCCCGCCTCACTCTCGCCTTCTCCGTGTCGCTAAGAGACCTTTCTCTCGAATTGTACTTTGTTTCGACGACTTCCGCGCGACAAGTCTCCCTGTTGAAATTGACCAACTGCCCCGAGTCGCCCACCTCGTCAAGCTGTCGCACCGGCTCGGTTGGCGCGTCGCGTCGCATCCTGCACCATGAGTGCGGAAACAGAAGGCAATGGGGACGGGACGAACGGAATACATTACCCTTCCCCTGGTGCAGAGGGCATCGACGCGGGGCCGTTCTACAATGCGAACTCCCGTGACGGTCTCGACCAGCAGGACCAGCCCGACCAGCATGTCCCCGAACAAGTTCAGGTCAAAGAACAGGAGGACCATGGCGAGCTGCAACAGCCTGAACCAGCCAGCCCTCAGCAGCATGCGTCTCGTCCACCGAATATCGAAGAGCTCCAGCTAGCTGCGCAGCTAGGTCAAGGCCTCGCTGGGACACCCCTGATGCCTGCGACGGACCCAAATATGAATGTCGAGGACCCCAACCTGCGCAACATCATGCCTCACCCAGAGCCCGAGCAGCAACCCCAGCAGCAGCAACAGCAGCAGCAGCAACAACAGCATCACGAACAGCATCAACAGACTCCTTCGTACCTGCACGATACTCCGACGTCCGATTCCATGATCGCACACGGCCTGCCCGTATCCGTGGGAGCCCACCTTCCTCCTCACTACGCCATGACGCCCGACAACATCCCACCCAGGAAGCGATCGAAGGTCTCGAGGGCGTGTGATGAGTGCCGGCGGAAGAAGATCAAGTGCGATGCTCAATCCGATACCGGCGAGGCGCCGTGTTCAAGCTGTGCCCGGTCCAATATTAGGTGTCTTTTCAGCCGAGTTCCTCAAAAGCGAGGTCCAAGCAAAGGGTGCGTATCACCATGCTGATGGTGAGGGAAGCACGCTAATCTTCGTGTGCGTAGATATATCAAGGAGCTCGCGGATCGGATTCACAGCATAGAAAACAAGCTGGAGTCAGAGGGTGGTCTTACCCAGGACGACTTGAGTGGCTTGTTCGGCGATCGCTCCCGTCATAGCAATGGGGTTGAGGACAGTAGGAAACGGCCGTACTCGAGTATATCGGGAGGCGACTTGCACTCCCCTCAATCTGCGCGCCAGACACCTTGGGGTTCAGAGCCGCGCCCTATTCAGCCGGCAACAGAGAATCACGCGGTGCCTCCTTACGACCCGGCATCCCTCGCGCCGCAGCCGTCGCCTATCAAAACTGACAGCATACCAAGACCGCCGCTTGCACATATGGATGTGTCGATGGCGGATGTGGACATACCTGAACTTGATGAGGGTGTTCTGCAAGAGTATGTCCCTCCGTCCCCCAAGGTATCACTGCATCGCTCACAATGTCTTAAGCTATCTAGTAACTCTCCAAACACTCTATCCGATTCTTCCCAGCAGCTCGGCGCGACTCCAGGGCTTATTGGCTGAATGCCCGTCATCCGTTAGGACTGCGTTTGTACACGCTTTATTGGCTGTTGCGCAATCGTCGTCGGGAAATGTGAAGCTGGCCAACTCACTCCTGAGTGATTGGGAGAATGACGAATCTCCGCGGACCCAAGCCATCAACATCGTCCATGCTCAAGCTCTGCTCCTGCTTGCCATTGATGCGGACTGGCGGCGCTCGCCAACGGTGTCATCTATCCTGGGACGAGCTGTTGTGCTGGCGAACTCGATGGGACTATGGAAGCTCCCGACTATTCTGCCCGAGTCGGATTCAGATTCAGACGACAATCTGTGCATTCGGATATGGTGGTCCCTGGTTCTGATGGACCGCTGGCACGCCGTAGGATCTGGGAAACCCGTGTTGATTCCCGATGCGAGTGTCGTGGTCCCGCATGGGCTCGCGGCCGTCGTCGGCGACCAGAGCTGTTACCTCGTCCGTAAGTTAAGACTCGGCCGCGCCGATACCTGAAAGTTGATGCTGACTCTATTCTTGGCGTAGGATTATC
Organism: Hapsidospora chrysogenum ATCC 11550; assembly: GCA_000769265.1. Taxonomy (NCBI): domain Eukaryota; kingdom Fungi; phylum Ascomycota; class Sordariomycetes; order Hypocreales; family Bionectriaceae; genus Hapsidospora; species Hapsidospora chrysogena. The sequence continues at coordinate 29,662 of JPKY01000145.1, forward strand.
TAAATGCATGAACAGGGTGGCCGAAGTGGTCTCCATGCTGCAACCTGGCGCATCGACCACCGATGCAATGAACGCCAGATACCTCAACGATTATCTTCAGGACTATAGGGAAGATATACTGCCACAGGTTGAGCCGACGTCGTACCCGCTGGTGCACCTTGGCTACTGGCATTGCCGACTACTCGTCATGCTCCTGGCACCAGAGGCAACCCAGACGGAAATCCTCTGGCCGACAAAGGAGCTCATCAACCTCCTGTCCGCGAATGCCGACATGCGAAACCCATTGGCCAACCATTTTGGCTTCCTCATTTGCATGGCCCTCTCCAAGCTCTCCAAGCTGGACCGCTCTCGCGAGGAGGCCGTGCAGCTCACCAAGGAGATACTCGATAAGCAGGGCATAGTGTGGGACAGCATCAAGGATAAGCTGACCGAGCAGATGAGGCCCACCTCCTCGTCCGGAGACGCGGCGAGCCTGCAGCACCTGGCTGACCTGGCGACGGCGCACCAGGGCGTTACCGCGACTGGCGATGACAACGCGCCCGGACCGTCGCTGGCGCAGGGCTACATGCCCGTCGCGTGAGATGATGCTCACCTAATGGGTAATTACTGGATGTATGGACGAACACTACGGCCCCACCGTAGACTATCCTTATAATAATATGGTGGCAAGTGGATGGGTGTTGATGTGTCAAAAGTTGTATGATACGCAGGATAAACGGGTAATGATCGCAGGAGCAAAAGTTAGGTAATTGACGACTCCTCTTCCTCAACAAAAGACAGAGCCCCTGAATGGGCATTCTCGAAGCCACTTTCGCATTTTGTGACACGGTCCTTGCGTACCAACAAGGCATCTCCGTACGATCTCCGCCACGCCTTTTGGACATGATCCACCGGGGCCCACCCATAGCTCATCAATGATCAGTCCGACGCCGCAGTGGCAGAGGTTGGGGGGTTAAGGGGTGGGGGGTTCCCAAACTACCAGGTAAGTACTCGTAGTCAGAATTGTGCCTCTGGACCCAGACAATGTGGGAAAAAGAAAAAAGGGGGGTTCTAGTTAGCCAATTATTAGTGTCCGCGCTAATGACAATACGTAGTATCAGTACGGAATTAGCAGAAGCCGAATTGCTTGGTAAAGATGCCCCCATCACCAGTATCGACGCAAACTCCTACAACGCGACAGGGACCGGAGAACATGGAACCTAGACGGACGGGTCGCCGGCCAAACCAAACAAGACAAAAAAATAAAAATTATGTAAAAAAGTAAAAATAAAAAGGAGAGAGAGAAAGAGAGAGTGTGAGAGAGAGAGCCTTGACGTGGCCTCCGATATCCGGTCAATTATACTGGTCTCAACCCCGAATCTTACTAGATTATTATTATTTTTAGTTCTGTTCCCGTGATAGATTCTGTTTCGTAACAGACACAGAGAAAGAGAGACGGTGTGAGATTGGCCCAATGACTCCCGTCGCCTTTTCGCCTTTTAGTGACTTACTAGTACTGACGTCGGGCGCCTGGCAAGCCTGGGCTAGTTTAAGTGAGGTATGTATCGGAGATGAATTATGGAGAGGATCTGTAAACCGTTTCCTTGTGTAACCTGCACTTCCGTGGGGCCATCACGCACAGCCGTATGTATATATATATATGCTAAATAGAAGTAGAATGAACCGGCGTTGATAAACTACGAGCGCGTACTCCGTACCCACGGATCTGAGTAGTCGCACGAACGGTGTTATTGTGATACTAAATGTAAGCTCAAAAGGTGGACGATCATCCGGTCATCGGATAATACGCCCCCGTTGGCGGGCGAATGATGGTCAAAGTCTCAAGCTGTGCCTGCACAGGTACCTATGGATCAGTACTCGTAGCTCGAAATGAACCGCCTCAGCCGCCGCGTGCGCGCTACTCTCAAAGGGAGGGCCGGCGTCATGTTCATTGGTGGACTCAACACCCATCCGTGGGAGGGCCGGTACGTAACGCCGCAAACCTCCCATCGCCGAGCGAGTCATGGTCTGCTGGACCCGGTGATCCGAGAGTTTGTTCTCTGGATTCAACCGCCCCGGGGGTCCGTCCCAAGTCCCGACCAACAAACCAAAATCCGGAAGCTCGGGAATGCGATTTGTAGTGAAAGAAGGGTGAAAGAGAATTCATATTCTAGTAATGCTGTGCCACACCATTCGCCGTCTGATCCCGTATGTTTCTGTCTTGTCATGTCGCATCGTGGGTGTCCCCTTTCGAACCACATCCCTCACAAAGGCATCTGGCCGGTAAGTGAAGAAGAAAGAAAGTAAGAAGATAGACCAAAATAAAAACGAAATGCACCGTTCCATGAACCCCCAACAAAGTGTACCGCCCGTAGCTCTGAAGCCATATTTGCGCGAGGAAAAAAAAAAGGACAAAATTCTTTTGCTTTTCGAGGTTTGTTCCTGTCACCTGAACTCCTGTACCCACACACTCCAGTGCCCTGATTTCCCCACCGCACCCAGGGAATGCAAGTCCGTAGACCCTACCTAGTATATGATTGTCTATAGAGAAGAAAACGCGAAAGAAAACCAAACAAAAAGGGAAATGAAAACGATGCGAGAACACATTTTCATCGTCGTGAACCGGAGTGGCAAATGTGCACCAGTCTGCAGGGCCATGCCGGTTAAAAAAGACATGGACCAGATTTGACGAAATCGTCTGCCCAGTAGTGTGGCTTGAACGCTGGTTAATAACCAACATAGCGGAAGAAACGTATTTGCGAAAAAAAAAAAAAAAAGTCAAGTCGATTCGCTGGGCACTGTTCGCTTGCATCCGGTCGATCGAAGGTCACATCTCCCAGTAGTTTCCGGCCGTTGTCGGACCCAGAGGATCTGGACTCTCGTCCACGACGCCGTCGACGTAACCGGGCACCCAAAAGGCCGGGTCTTCCTCCACCATGGACATGCCCGTGCCAGCTATTGGATTGTGCTGCTCGGCGGTCTTGTAGAAGCTGTCGTAGTCGATGGTGCTAATGTCGACGGCATTGCCCATCATGCCCTGGCGCATGAAGCCCCCGCTGAAATCAGCATCGGCCCCGGGCATGAAATCTTCCACTTCGGAGACGTCGCCCGAGGTGGAGGTGGTGTTGACAAGGTTAGGAAGGTGCTCCGAGTTGCTGCCGAAGTCGGGAAAATTGCCAAAGCTCTGGGTGCCTGCCTGGCTGTAACTAGACGGACCAAAATTGTCGCCGGCGAAATCGTAATGGCTCCAATCCACCGAAGCCGCGCTCAGGCCCGCGCTGTACAACGGGGTGTCGTGGTCGGGCGAGACCGACGGCCCGAAGAGGTCGAAACCTCCAGCGTTTCCGCCGGGAACGTATGAGTGGTAGTCAATACCGGAGAGGTCCAGCGGGGGCACGGCTCCGTTCGCCTGGAACGCCGAGCTGGACATCATGGGCGATGTCGCCTCCGACTTGACGCGGCGCTGGCCTGTAGCGCCTCGACGCGATTCCCCGATGCTGTCGGACCCGGCACCGAGGCTGCTGGTGCTGTTGGTTGAATCGACACGGTTCAGCTGGTAGGGACCGACCTTCTGGGGGGCCCGGTTGTGCTTTCCTGTGGGCTTGGGGTGGCGATTCTGATCGAAGGCGAGCATGTCGGCGTGGATGGTGTTGGCGCGTCGGCGACGGGCAGCGAGTTTGGGGCGGGCGGCGGCGGCCGCCTTGCTGCGAGCGCCGACTTCGGCGTTGGATTCAGGGACGGTGTCGAGGGTTGTCTGGATGTCTTTCTTCTGGGAGCAGGAGCATCGGCCGCCATGGTTGCAGCAACACGTCTCTGTCAGGGATCCCGGGTTAGAAAGATGCCAGGTCAAACTGGCCACGGCAGCCATGGGCGCGGCGGCTCACCAGTGTGTCCCTCGACAGTGGGCTGCAGATGAGCACACTTGCTCGTCTTCTCGCCGCAGTCGCACTTGACATGGGAGGAGCGCGACTTGCGCATGGCACGGCAGTGCGAGCATTGTGATACCGGGCGTCCCTTCTTGTTGATGTGCTGGAGCGGACGGTCTGAATTCGAGGCATGTGGTCAGCAAGATGATACTAGTCTCGGGGTGTGACGTGCATCGGCAAGCAATCCGGTGTGGGCTGCTCTGGAATTGCTTTTTGCACAAGACGGGGAGCCGCGGGGCAACTTTTTGCGTCGCCTGGGTGGTCGCCTGGGTGGGTGGGAAACGCGTGCAGCGACGTCACTGCGGCTCAAGTCAACCAACTCACCTGAATGCTGGCAGTTGCTCACACGATGGCCGCGAACACAAGCCTCGCAGGCCCACTTCTCGCCGTCAATTATCATTGTGAAGGTCGGATGGCGACGAGAGGCGACTGTAGGGCGGCGGCGGAGAGGAGAGGAAGCGAGGTGGGAGGTGGGAGTCTTGGGGGAGGTGAAGTTGGCAGTAGGCTCAGACGGAAGGTGTGAGGAGGATCGGGGCCCGGAGCAAGGCAATGAATGAGAGTGAGGCAGAGACCGGCGGCTGATGTAATGCTGGGGACACTTCAAGGGCAAAAGAGTCAGGGTTTCCGGGCCGGTTGCGACCGAGGTGTGGGCTAGGTACGGCCACAATATGTACCTATTAACAGACTCGGAGGGAGGGGGACTTGGGGACCTCGAATGGGCGAGTCGTGACTTGGTGGTATGCGTGCGATCCAAAGGCCCAGGATGGCAGTCGAGAGCCGAGTCGAGAGTCGGGGCGAGGCCGCGAGCCAAGTGTTTGGCTAAAGCAATAGCGGCAAGGGTTCAGAGTTAGGGCAGGCCTGGTTAGGTCACTCCGGGCGGCGGGGGGTGTCGCAGGTACTCGTAACAGGTTGAGGTTGCTGGGGGACAAGGTGTGCAAAGGCGCCAAGGCCCAAGGTGCGGTGCGGTGCAGGTGCGGGTGGTGGCGCTCTCAGTGCGTGCGGCTGCAGGTGACGGTGCAGCGAGCGCTGTGGATGAAGAAGTGTGGATGTGGCCCGTGGGTGGGTGGGAATCGTGGGATGGGGGGCGCGAGTGGGATGGATGGATGGATGGATGGATGGATGGATGGATGGATGGACGGATGGATGGGGCATGAATTGGGAAACCCAGTGGATTCCAGGTTGTGATGTAAGGTAGGTAGTAATAGCACGTTTCGCTGATGCTGCGACAGGCCCGGGAAAGTGACAAGCACCCTACCTACTCGTACGCATGTAGACAACCAAAGTGGCCACGAGTGGGAGGCGTGTGGTTGGTTGAGTGGGGGTGGCCCGTGTTGTGTGTGAGCGCTTGGGCGCGTGTGTGAGACGGACCGGTTGAGAGCAGCGCTCGGTCTGACTTTCGGCTGGCCAAAACTCTGAGCTCGGGAATTCAAGCCGCTGGGTTGGCTTGGGGGGTTGTGTTGGTCGACGGGTTCTGTTTTCTCCTGCTCCCGCTCTGTGACTACGTGGTAATATGATCTTGGACAAAGCTGGCAAATTGCTCGTCTCTCGTCTTGGCCCCGTCTTCTTCAGGACCGTGTTGCGCACATGCATGGATCTCCGAGGACGTCGTCGAAGGGTGCGTTGAGTGGATATATGTGGAGACAGGTCAAAGGATGGGGATTTTACGAGTACTCGTACACCGAGACTGTGTCACTAGTACGAATAGGCGAAGGACCCGGAATTTTGGTGCGTAGCCGCTCGAGGCGCCCGACTCATTCGGACAGGTCCAAATTGCAATGAGCTGAGCTCTGGCAAACGATTTCTCCGAGCGTACTACTAGCAATGAAACTCGGCATCGACGACTGTGTCCATGTGTGCTGCACAGACTCTTTCCTTTAACTTTGGCCTGGGGATGCGACTAAGGTTGCGGATGTGGTTCTTTGGTGTGATTGGGGTACTCTAGTGTACCCGTACTCGTAGTTGATACTCGAAACCGATGCCGTCAAGGTGTTGATTCGCGTTGGCGATGCGGATCAGGTAAGGTACGGAACTAGGTAGGTATTAGTCCTTCAACGAGTACCGGTACTCTCCGGCTACTCGGGCTATCAACGTCCGTCCAATGTCGTCCACCTAAGGTTAATAAAGGCGACGATAAAAAATGAAGGCGGATGAACGGACAGCTACAAGATCTCAAAGTTGAAGAAAACAAAAAAAGGGATTTCCGCAGGAAGGTGGGCGGCTGGATGGGATCCGGTTCGTCTATAATTTGAATGGGCAAGTCGGACACGGCGGTTCCTATGGAGCTCACCCACCACTAATAACTGGTTGCAGCTTTCGAGGGGCCCAGGTGTGCAGTAGGTAGGTATGTATCGTAGGTGCCTGCCTACCTTACTTACCCATGCGCCCAGTCGTTGCCCAGATGAGTAAGGCGAAACGTGCCTGGCGTTTGGGGGTCTCATCTCTGCTGCCTCGGGAATCTTACTTGCCTACCAAGCATCGACTGCGTGCTGCCTCACCTCGTCGCTCCGGCCTGGCTCTCGCACGGCTGCGCTGATGCTGTTAGCCAGTTACCGCATGTGGTGGAGCCCGGCCTCGGGTGTGACACTGCGCAGTGCGAATCACCAGGCTGACGACCTGTGGGATCGTCCTGAGTCCCAAGCGGGATGGAGCTGCAGGGTTCAACAATGCGGCGTGTGGCGCGTGGGTGCCATCGTGCGGGATGTCCACCAGCATCCAAGCATCCATGGCCCAGCATCAGCATCAGCTTGGGCCAGAGGGATTGGCTGGCTGCTGGCCTGCCGTCGTTGGACGCCAGTTGACTGGTTGGCCGATCCGCCCATCGAAAAAACTGTGCAGATGACGAGGTTGGCCCTCGTCAACATACAGGTCCCGTCAATGTCCGAGGGGACCATACAGGTGTTGTATTGTTTGACGGAATACTCTACCGGTATCGACGACCGACGAGCGCGCTTCCGTGATCACCATGTAGAGAGGTCTCTCCGTGGTAATAAAAGGGTCCGCGCCTATTCTGGCCTGAAGCCGAGGCGAGATCATCCATATTAATTGTAATTATTAGCAACACCTCGTCGTTGTTGGAGATGCGGGTTGGGGGGGCGGATAATCGGGCTGCAGTGCAGGCGCGCGGTCAGGACTCGGGAGTCAGGACCCAGGGCGGTCGCCCTCACCTGTATTACTACTACTACGTACCACCTGGGATTTTCCGCCGCTAATTGTACACCAATCGTACATACAGCGGCAGCCGCGGCCAACTGCTTCAATTCGTGCCTGCCTGCTGTGCACGCCAACAACACTCCCCTCCCCAGCTACTAGTACTTCCCAAGTTGGGGGTTCGCTCGTCGCAACAGCCCCTAACCCCCATGCTTTCATCTTCACCCTTCCAAGTTCTTGACGCCTCGTTCCACAGCTTGCCTGAGAGGTTCAATGATTTATTTTTTTTTGGCCACGCCGATGGACCGAGTTCTCCGTACGAAGACAGCAACTCCTTCCCCATCTGCCAACAACGGTGATCTGCGGGAGCCACACGCAATAGGGAAAGCCCGGTCTCTTTTGAGTTCCCTTTTCTCTCGTCATGTAGCAGCACCCCGCTGCTGGACGAGCGGAGGTCGCTGGAGGGGTGTCCCTTGCCAAGTCTGTACGTACTACTCAATGACATGGTATGATGGTAGGAGCCAAGCCATTTGATCGAGCCGGGCTTGGCGTCCTTCCGTGGGCACCAGCCTCCTCGTCATCATCTCGGCCGCCGCTCCTCCAGGAGGTCGAGGCCGGGCCTGGGTCCATTTATGTACAGCAGTCAACCCTTTTGTTTTCCGCTAATCTCCCGTTCTCTGTGCGTTGCGCTTGTCTTTTTTTTTTTTTTTTGGGACCATCCTGTCCTCGACCATCGTGTCAAAAGCGCATCAACTTGGAACTACGAGTATGCAACGGCATCTCTTCAATCCAGTCATGCATATCTGGAGAGCGCGGCGTGAATACCAGCACACAGCCTCGCCAACAGTTAGTAGTGTCCGCATTTCAATTGGGCCGCTTGCCAGGCTATTGGTCCGCCATTGTGAAAGAGGCACAATTAATGTACTTGTACCCGGCAGCAGACACGCCCGGCGCCACTTCGCCAAAAGACCAACGGGCCATGTCGGCGGGTAGGGAAAAGTTTTTTTTCTGCAGGTCGAAGTATGGCTTTTCCTGCAGGATACATCAAGTGTACCCATGCAACCAGCCATGGACGCCCGGTTTTGCGGGCAGATCCCGATGAATTCCCGAGGGCACGGCGTAACACCCGTGTACCACCCGTCTGACCAGGGCCACCAGGCTCACAAACCGTCCCGCTACCTCCAAGCCGCCTGCGACAGTGGGGGGCCGGCGCCCCTTAAAGACAGCTTTGGTACTAGCCTGCCTGCAGTAGAGGCGTGATGAGCATCGCCATGCCCCCAATGGCAATGGTGGGAGGAGTTTCCTGTAGGCATGACATGACAGGGCGTTGTTCGCAACTGCCAGTGGTGCATTGGAGTAGTGCATTGGATCGGTGGTACTCGTACTCTCTCCGGGCTCCCCCATCGTCTTGTACGAGTAGTACGGATTTTGTGCATGATGCGGCTAGAGCGCTACGGCTGCGAGACTGTCCCGGTGCCGGGTTGGCTCGTCTACTTTGGGCAACCGCATGTGCACACGAGACTCATCACTGTGCTTCGGCCTCTGTGCTCACGCGCTCGTAGCCATTCTCCGTGGAGATCGGCAATCATCTGCCCTGGAGTCAAGAGGACGCAACAGAAGTCTTACTGCGGATACGAATAAGCGGATGGAGTTGCGACAACCCTGATCATTTGTTGCACTCAATCGAATTGCAACAACATACCTACCGTGCAATGTGCACGAGTGCCATAGTATATAATATACTGTAGTGATGAAGTCCCTGGATATCGCGCCAGCGTTCGGCACGTTGGGCGGCACAGACATCGGACAGGCCCGGATACGTTTCCCAAGGCACCCGTTTAGCCACCAAAGCCACGACGAATCACGGCGCTCAAAAGGGCCCGTTCTTCCCCGGCGGGGCTACTAACACCATCAACAGGGGGTGTTTGGTGTAATTCCTCTGATTAATGCCCGTCATCTTCCACCTGTCGGCCATTCTCAATGCTGCGACTGCTAATTTGATATAATTATTCGTACTCGTACAGTAGTAATAATGTCACAGTGGTCCAAACGCCATGGGCGGCGGGAAAATACACCTTCCGTTAAGATTGGCCCAATTACGGGACTTTCGGCCGCTGGGGCTTCTCTGTGCTCGGAAGGTTGCAGTCTGAAATGGGCAAGCTGGGCAGACAGACATGGGAGTCAGTGCACACACACTATTGGCATCGGCGCTAACAGCGTCAAGCATTTTGTATACTTGTCGGCCGTGCTTTAAATGGCTGCCTACCCTTAAGAGTGAGAATACCTAGTTGCATGCGCAATCTGTCAGTTTCAGTGAGCAGGCAAGTTAGCCCTCGACTAGGAAGTTGACATTCTTCATACGCCCGATACAGATGTAGTACGAGACTAAACATCCGTGGACGATGAGGGAGACGGTGCCGCCTGGTTGTTGACTCCCGGGTAGGTGGATGAATGGCCCGGAATGTCTGGGGAAGCGGGCTTCCCGGCGAGAGACCCTGGGGGCGTGAGGAACCGGGACAAACCGCCTTGGCTTCCCTACCCTGACGGGTTTGTCGGGTATCCCCAATCGAGAGGAGAAGAGATCGGCGACCCGTGCTCACAAGGTCACGGCTTTCACAACTGTCGTGACAATACGACATTTGAGCCAAGGTCAAATGTTTCATCCTGCCCAAAGTTGAGACCTTGGCCGTCATGTCTCCACTGTCGATGGTCACGGAACCGGATTCTCACCACCAATGACCGTCGGAGAGTGACCTGTTATGTGTTCTGTCTCCATGGTTGCTTGCTGCGAAAGGGACAAAGGTCCTTAGCCGAAGTGCCAATACTTTAGGCCCGGCCTCCATTATGGTCTCCCGCACTGTACTAGGTACCTGCAGCGCTGCACGGCCACTTTGCATTTACTGGGGATTTTTGACTTTCGGCTGTTGACTGCAGCGTCTCATCAGCCAGCCCACTCGGATCTGGATCTGCAGCGTTATGTCAGTCCAGCGCCGCACAGAAGTCTTCCATTCGTCTTCTAGAAACAAGGGTCCTGGTCCCACTCCTCGACGCTTGTGGCCAGCTCATCTGTGACATCGTCATCAGCGACTGTCATTAACGTGCAGTCCTTCCCCTTCCGGCTCCCAGTACGTAATTACTCGTACGAGCAACACATCATTCCGAAGGATAGCATTTGCTGGGCATCAACTTTTGACAAGTTGCGGCTCGTGACGGCATATCGGGCAGCTCCCGCCCGGCGAGGCTCCAAAGCAAGACCACTCGAGGGGGTTCAACAGTGGCCTCCAGAGGCCGTTGCTTTGGGAAGATTTGTTCAACCCGCCTTCACGCCTCCACCAAAGCGCATGCTTTGGGACCTTCCTTGCAGCGAGTCAGTTACTACCTTAACCGTTGACACCCTCTGGCGGCAGGGGCAGGTTCCGTCTGCGTCTCCAACAATCATTCCGAGTTATTATTACGTAGCAGCAGCCTAGCAGGCCTCCTCTGCCGGCACTTGCCACCCGCAGAGCAACGGGTAACCAGGGCGAATGCTTCTGCATCGCCGTGGTATATTCCAACCGGCCAAGTTCGCCATCATCCAAGACAAATTGTCCTAGAGGAGAGCCGTGGCTTGCAAAGGACCTGCGTAAGTCCGAAAGCGTACCGATACCCGTAAAACAGTGTGTCGTCTGAGTATAGTAATTACCTGTAATTGGCATCACAAGTCCACAGTCAAGAGCTCAATATTACATTTCAATCTGACGGGATCAGAGGGCACAGTGAGCGGCGACGATTCTATTGACGGTCAGATACTACCTAGTCGACATGCTCGTAGGTACTCGTGCATACAGGTACCGTACAGACCCAAGTATTTGCATAAGGTAGGTACCTGTACGCTAAAGGGAAATGTGCACACACTGTAGGTTGTTCCTGATCTTCAAGGCTCAAACTCCTTGGTACCGCCAGGAAGAGAAAAAAATTCGACGGGACAGTGGGGCCATATATATATAAGTATGTATTGGCGGGATCCAGTGAAAAGTGGGTCCTCATTCTACTACTAAGTTGGCAAGCTCGAATTTCGAACCCCAATTCCTCTTCTGCCCATTCACTTCCCTTGATTTCATCACACACCATCTTTCAACCCTTCCTTTCTACTATCAATCGGATGACACGCGGTGGCTAATCTCGAAGTCGAGATTTATGGCCATGCTATGGCCACTGCAGCTGCGCTACTGTCTCGCCTGACTTGGCCGAGTACACGTCGCAGCCGCTCATCTGCTTCTGCCGGCGTTTCTGCTGCAATTTTTTTTCCCAGCCCAGGCGGACTTCCCAGACTGGATCTTTCCGCCAGTGCAGCATCACATCACACTGCATGGAGATCCCATGGATACCCCTACAGGGAGTTTGACCGGCACTGACTGGATTGGGACTCGACATCGACGCAGGACCAGTCTTTCGAGCCCAGCTCGGTGCCAGTGGCGCAGCTCGGAACTGAACGCACCCGCTAAGGAGCGGACGGATCACGGTGACCCGGTGCAATGTCAAACTTCCATTCTCTGTGTTGGCCCAGCCACCCTGGCAACTCTTCGAACCAACCAACACTTGGACGACTATTGAACCTATGGTGGCCGTTGATCAGGGTTGACACTCTGATCTGGCACAGCCGTTGGTGCTGCCTGGCTTCAACCGCCTCATCTATACCACGCTGATATGACGAAGAGCCCTTCGAACCTCTCGTGTGTTACTAACCATGACTGCTTCGCTGAGTGTATGATGTGTGTGCATGTTGCCAGTCACGTTGTTTACCAACGTTATCGACTTCCTCGTCATTTCCCATTGGCATGGTTGTTTTCGCTCTGGCATAGATCAAATTAACCTCGACGCTGGGCACCCGTCTTTGAGATGTCTCTCTGAGAAGCTGGGAATCGGCTGTAGGCACATGTAATCCTCGCACATGTGCGACTATGTGTGATATTGATATGACCTGTCTCCCAAGCCACCATCCAACACCGTCAGCCGTCCGCCGAGGGCGGAGGAGGGGCATCGCCTTCTCTGTTGCGCTCCGGTATCCTCGTCGGCTTGTCACGCCATGCCGCCGGTCGGGCGGCATCCAGGTACCTACATGAGCATCCGGTCACATGGGGATGGTGTCCTGGGGCCCGCCTCTCGCATTTGCGAAGTACGACTGGCTGGGCTGGACAAGGTGATCACCACGGCTCGATGCCTCGTGTTGTCTTGGCGGGTGGTAGATGGCAGCGTTGAGGAGGTGCGCGGGGGTCACCAATGCAGGCGGTCGTCATAACGCATTGTACTACTTGCCGAGAAGGTCTGGACCACAGTGGGCGATGCTAACCACGGCTTACCGCGATGAGAAAGAAAGGGGGCTTGCATTCTGCCCAGGAGCTTGTGAGGAGTTGGTTGAGGGGACAGAAAGATGCATGCAGATCGCGTCAGAGCTGGGCGTGAGGTTTCATCTGGTACGTACGTAGGTACATGAAGTTGTCAAGTGTTACGTAGCCTAGAGCACATTTGGATGTAATCAACAGTCCTGCGCAAGTTTTTAACGTAATATTCACGGCCTCATATCGACCGTGTGAAATGAGAGACATGGGCGATGGGCATGGCACGTAGTGTCTGTCAATCGTTAAGATTGCCCACGATGTCGAGCTCGGTCAGTGTGCGGTGACGCGATGGTTGCGGGTTTCGGTTCGGTGACGGCTGAAAGGGAGATGCGGGGAGGGGGTGGGGGCCTCAGGCAATCGCATGGCTTGGCTGGATGGCTGGTGACCAACAACACCACCTCGTCCCAACTGAAAGCTGACCATCCCATCTCACCCGTCCGGAGCTTCGATTCGCCCCCAACAGGCAGCCGAGTAGTACTCGTGCATACCGACAACCCCTGAGCGGATCAGTCCTACGTGCGAGGAGCGCACCCAGACCGAGCCAAGGAGATATAGGTACATGACGGCCGACATCGCTTCGGCACCATTATGATGAGCGCACCGAGGTGAGACTACCGGGTAGACCAGCCTGTTGCTTGAAGTTGTGCACTCTTAGTTACTGACAGCCAAGCGTGACAGCAGGGTCAATATCGTCTTCATCGGCGCGGGGGCCGTGGGATGCTTCTATGCATCTAGATTACATCACGTAACTAGTTCCCTCCCAACCTCGTCGAAACCCCTTTTCTACTGTTATCTCGTTACGTGTAATAGACCTTGGAGCGAATGGTATCGCTAATGTCGATATCATCATAGCCGTCGAATGGGATCCACGTGTCGCTGGTGGCGCGGTCCAACTACAAGGCCATCGAGGAGTCGGGCGTCGAGCTGAAAACACACTCCTTCGGGGACTACACGTTCCGCCCGGAGGCGGCCTTTCCGTCAGTCGACGCGGCAGCGCAGGCCGGCAAGGACTGGGACTTCATCTTCGTGACGACCAAGGCCCTGCCTGACGTCAATGATGACTCGGCCATGATTGCGCCCCTTGTCGGGCCAAAGTCGTGCATCGTGCTCATCCAGAACGGTGTGGGCGTCGAGGAGCCCTTCCGTCGGCGGTTCCCGCACGCGCCCATCGTGAGCGCCGTCACCGTCGTCAGCGCCGAGCAGACTTCCCCGGGTGTGATCCGCCAGAACCGGTGGACGAGGATCAGCATCGGGCCCTACACAGATGGCCTGGGCAAGGATGAGGCAGCAGCAGGAGGCCCAGAGAAGCTGCTGGCGCGCCGTGGGACGACGTCCACAGAGCAGCTGACGCGGTGGTGGACAGACCTGGGCGGGATCCGCGACGTCGAACCTCACGACGAGGTCGGGCTTCAGATGGTGCGCTGGCACAAGCTGTGCATCAACGCCGCTATGAACCCGTCGGCGGTGCTGTCGGGCGGCCGTGGCAACGCCGACATGGCGACGGACTCGGAGCTGCGGCGGCACCTGGCTGCGGTGATGCAGGAGATCTGGGACGCGGCGCCACGGATACTGGGTAGGGGTTTCCCCGAGGAGAGCATGGCGGCGCCCGAGAGGATCCTGCGGAGCACGGAGCGCAACACGGGGGCGCGACCGAGCATGCTGCTGGACTGGGAGGCCGGCAAGCCGATGGAGCTCGAGGTGATTCTGGGGAACCCAGTGAGGATTGCGAGGGAGAGGGGGGTTGAGCTGCCGAGGCTGCAAACCTTGTATGCGCTGCTGAGGTCGGCGCAGGAGATGAGGAACAAGTCTGGCAAGGGAAAGCTGTGATGAGATGGCCCCCTCAGAACTCGGTCTCGCTCGCCAGCGGATGAGCTGGCGGAAGTGTACCTTTCGGAAGATTGTACGTGGATGGCACATATATGGAATGGATGTCGTATTAAATCATCGCGGTTGGATCCTCGAGCATCCCCAAGGGCGCCGTATCAGATTCCGGTGCCGACGGACGAGCAGCCGCGTGGCTAGCATGTCTATCCGTGGATGAAGTCAGGGCAAATGGGTATTATCCTTCTGCAAAATCCTGTATATACTTGTCTTGCGACTTGAACTGTTTATTAGCTCCTTTTCAGCCCTAGTGGATGTGTCTTGATACAATATCCCAGCCTTTGAAGCTTCCCCGGGTGCCTTCGTTCGGACCGAGAGCGTTGGACAGCACGATACATCGCGTTTGAAGAGATAATAGCTGGCTCATTCGCTTTTCTCGTAGCGTCTTGGTATTGATGGGATAGGGGTAGGAGGACGACTGAGTGAACGCCTAGTTGTCACGCATTATCTTTAAAAGTCCGAAGGGCTCGTCCCAAGTCTATTTTCTTATGAAACTCTCAGATCAGACTCCTTCTATGTCCTTAGCGCCCACGAAGCTAGGGGTCTGGGCTACTGCCTGCGAATAGAATGGAAGACGAAGCACTCTCATCTGAACCGTCGTCATTAGCTGGCCCGAGATGCCAGTGCGGACTACTCCTACAGGCCTCTTCGGTTTCCGTTGAAGCTTTTGGTCGGGATCAAAGGCACGGTGAGGGGTTCAAGGAAAGCTGCTACGAAGCAGTGGCATACCTCGTTATTCATTCTTCGTTCCTTGAGCATTCCTGTCCCCTCCTGTGCCAGCAAAGTTTACCTCTTTTTGAATTTTCTGGCCATCCGGAGGCATGCATTCACCTATTTCATAGAAAACGCTGTAGTTGTTGTGTGGATCTGTTCGGGACGTTCGATGCAAGGCCCCCCGTATGCTTTGTTCACCTTCCACAGGGCCGGAAACCGAGCCACGCGGACGGGCACGAGGGGTTGCGGACATTGTCAGATGGGGCTGCCTGTCGAGATCATGGTCCAAACATGGAGTTTTCTGCGATTCGCCGTGCCGCCAGTGCGCAAGTGGCCACGCTTTTCGCCAACTCTGCCTGTATACAGTCCTCCACCAAAGGCCAGTGGCTCCAGATCCAGACTCTATCGCCTTGGGCAGTCATGTGTATATCCGCTTCCCTAACCTTATCCTGCCCTTGAAGAGACCTGGCCAAGGTGATGGCGAGACGGCACAGCGCGTCTGCGTCCTCTCTGGCGTCCGCCCTGAACAGTCTCCAGGCGACACCACGGCTGTACGTGAGGTAGTATACAGCCCGCCCTTGAGCAGGGCGAGGTCTAGAGCCGGTGTGATGAGCATGCAGTGGATTTGTCAGTGGCCAGAACGAGGTCACCTTTCGACGTTCAGTCGGCGACGACGATAAAGAGCCAAAGAACCCACTATTGAATAGAGCTAGAGTAGATGGCCTGCCTGGAGGTAGTTGGAGTACGCGTAGATCGAGATGGTGATCCTTACCTTACGCAACCGCGGGCCCGGCTCCGATGGAGCTTCTTCACCGCCCAATAAGCGGCCCTAATTGAATAAAGCCTCTCTAGGTAGAGAAGAGGATGAGCTGATTGATCCTGGGCCCAGTCCAGTCGCATTTGCTGAGGTACATTCATTTTCATCGCATTTACCCCGCCGCGGGGCAGATGCTCCGCTGACTCGAAGAAACATGGTACTTGGGTCCTGGAGTAGGAGGGAATGCGCCTTGGAAGTGAACAAGCCAGCGCCCGAGGGTTTCTTTCGGTTCAAATGGGCGAAAGTCATGGCCCAAGAGTGAATTGAACCGGCATCGTAAGAAAACCGGTATGTTTTGCTCGACTTCCGCATGATATATTCTGGCGATCCCGAAAGCTGTCCGTACTATGAACTACAGGTTTCCTTAAACACAGGCACTTTCTTGGCATGATCTCATTAGCACCGACTGCAGCCATTGGATCCCAAGTTGGTTGGCAGAAATTTTTCCAACGTCATCCTCCATCCGATATACGACATCAAGCTGAAGCTTTTATAACCACCGTACCTTATAGTACTTAAGATACTCTGGACAGGGATGCCAGACGTGGGAAAGTCTGGACACAGTGTGAAGGGATAGCCGCGCGCTGAGTACCAGGGGACCTGGGGAAGGGCAGGATGGGCAAGTGACTCGAAGTCAATGCTGGACCTGGTGTAGGAATGGAAGATCGAAGGCAGTGGCTGCCGAGTCGCGATCGGCGACAGTGTGCGCTCAGCAGTTCTCACACCGTGCCGATACCTGGGTCTGAGAAGCGGGAAGTCACAACCTGATGACCTTCCACATGGTGAAACCCCCATTCTCTCCACAAGCAACTTCCATTTCCAACCGCCAGGGCATTCTCTCAGCTTCGTCCCTTGACAGGAATAAACCCCCCTCCGCCACGTCGGCCGCTGCATTGATACCCGCTGTCCTGACGACGTCAGCTCTCCTGTCTCGGTCCAGGCCCGACATGTACTGAGACGTCCAACTCCAAGTTACCTCAAATCTACCCCTCCCACCAACCACCCTTCTCCCGCTCTCTGGCTCGCTCCGGCGCGGCGTCGCGAGAGTGCATATTTCCTCCGCGACCATCGGAACTTCTAGGTTTCGCAGCCGATTGCCATGGACACGCCACGAGACGATCCTCCGCCGCGGTCCTCGACCCCGCCTACCGACGTTGAGGCTCAGGTCAACCACGGGCAAGTCCAAAGTGAAGGACGGGATCCGGGCCAGAACCAGACCGAACAGCAGCTGCAATCGAAAGAAGCAGATGCGACTGCTGACATGCAGATATCATCTCTCCATACTGAGCCCATACCACCTCCGAAGCTCTCTCCCGGGACCGCCAGCCAGCGTAGCAGCGTGGCGACCCCGGGCCCGTTCTCGTCGTGGAGTGCCAGCTCGGACAAGCAGTTCGGACACCCCTCGACCAGCACCGACATGTCCGGCGATCGCGTCTTCCCAATCCGCTCCGTTATCAGTGTCGACCCTGCCGCTAGCAAGATCGATGACGAGGACTACCCTTCCAATGTCACCAACTCCGAGACGAGGGCAATACCAGTTAGTCGTCCGAGCCATCGCCGTGGTGAACCGGTCGATGATCCAGCTAGGTCTGACACTGGTCCCTTGTCGCCAAAATCTGGGCTGTCGTCCGAGACTACTTTCTACATGTCGAGGAAGAACACCCTGACCGGACCCGTTTCTTCCCAGTCAGGAGCCGCCCACCATGGCCCCCCCAGTCGCCCAGTGCATGTGCAACTCAATCTCGCGTCCTCGGATAAGGATAGTGATGAGTCCGAGGTTCCAGGTGGAGATTCTGGGCCCGAGATGGGAGGCGTGGGCGTCGGCTCGACATCGTCGCAACAGCCCTCCTTCGCGGACGTACCCCACGTCACCACTCGATTTACTCACGTTCAAACCGAAGAGGGACATGCCGTCATCACCGGCCGAGATGGGACGCTCCAGCGATGCGAAGACGAACCGATTCATACACCTGGGGCCGTCCAAGGATTTGGATGTCTCCTCGCTCTGCGAGAGGAGGACGACGGCTGTTTCGTCGCCCGGTACGTGAGCGAGAACAGCAAGCGACTACTGGGTTACTCTCCGCGAGAACTCTTTCGCCTCAGGAATTTCATCGACATCTTGACCGAAGAGCAGCAGGACAATCTGCTCGACCACATTGACTTCATTCGTGATGAGGATGCTGATCCAGCCATCAACGGACCAGAGGTCTTCAGCCTGTCCGTTCGCGGCCCCAACAAAGGTCGAGGCACAAAGCTTTGGTGTGCGATACACATCAATCCTGCCCATCCAGACTTGGTTATCTGCGAGTTTGAGCTCGATGACGACCAAGAATATCCCCTCCGACCCCGCGACGAGACACCACCGGACGAACCTCAGGATACCCTCCAATCCAACCCGTCTCCGCAGGAACTAGAACAGAGCACCGAGGTCCTCAGCAAGCCGCTGCGGATTCTGCGGAGCGCGAGGAAGAGGCGAGGGGAACAAGGCGCGATGCAGGTGTTTGACATCATGTCTCAGGTCCAGGAGCAGCTCGCATCGGCGCAGAATCTTGAGACTTTCCTGAAAATTCTCGTGGGAATTGTCAAGGAGCTCACAGGATTCCATCGCGTCATGATCTACCAATTTGACTCGATGTTCAATGGGAAAGTGGTGACAGAGCTTGTTGATCCAGCCGCGACCAAGGATCTATACCACGGACTCAATTTCCCGGCCACCGATATCCCCCGGCAAGCTCGTGACCTTTACAAGCTGAACAAAGTTCGCCTACTCTACGACCGCGACCTCGAAACCGCTCGGATCGTGTGCCGGACCCAAGAGGACCTGGAGGTTCCCTTGGACATGAGCCACGCGTACCTACGGGCAATGTCTCCCATCCATCTCAAATATCTTGGCAACATGGCCGTGCGTTCGTCCATGTCGATATCCATCAACGCCTTCAACGAGCTCTGGGGGTTGATCGCCTGCCACTCATACGGAAACCACGGGATGCGGGTATCATTCCCCATTCGCAAGATGTGTCGAGTCGTGGGGGATACGGCGTCCAGGAACATTGAGCGACTGTCCTACGCATCGCGGCTACAAGCACGCAAACTCATCAACACGGCACCCACCGATAAGAACCCGTCAGGCTACATTATTGCCTCATCGGATGATCTCCTACGGCTGTTTGATGCAGACTTTGGGCTGTTGTCGATCAAGGGGGAGACGAAGATTCTGGGCAACATCGAGCAGAGCCAAGAAGCGTTAGCTATGCTAGAGTACCTGAGGATGCGTAGACTCACGTCCGTGGTGGCTTCCCAGGACATTAGGGAGGATTTTCCGGACCTACGCTACCCCCCCGGCTTTCAGGTTCTAGCCGGGCTCCTGTACGTCCCCCTCAGTGTTGGTGGCAGCGACTTCATCGTTTTCTTCCGGAAGGGCCAGGTCAAGGAGGTGAAGTGGGCTGGTAACCCGTACGAAAAGTTTATCCGTGATGGCACGGCTGGCTATCTCGAGCCACGGACAAGCTTCAAGACCTGGTATGAGACTGTCGTTGGCAAATGCCGCGAATGGGACGAAGAACAGGTGGAAACAGCGGCGGTACTTTGCCTGGTCTACGGCAAATTCATCGAAGTCTGGAGGCAGAAGGAAGAGGCTCTGCAGAACAGTAAACTGACCCGTCTGCTTCTCGCCAACTCGGCGCACGAGGTCCGAACACCTCTGAACGCTATAATCAACTACCTCGAAATCGCGCTCGAGGGATCTCTAGATAGGGAAACGAGGGACAACTTGGCCAAATCGCATTCGGCGTCCAAGTCGTTGATTTACGTCATCAATGACTTGCTCGACTTAACCAAGACTGAAGAAGGCCAGGATTTGATCAAGGACGAGGTCTTTGATTTGCCAGCCTGCATCAGGGAAGCCACAGACGCGTTCCGAAATGACACAAAGAGGAAAGGTCTCGAGTACAGTGTGGTCGAGCATCCCGGCGTGCCCCGTTTCGTGTACGGCGATGGTCGCAGGGTCCGTCAAGCGGTATCCAACCTCACCGCGAATGCCGTCGCACACACCAATAGCGGATTCGTCAAGGTTGAAACGTATGTATCTGATTTGAGTGAGGGCCAAGCCATCGTGGACATTGTCATCTCAGATTCAGGTTCTGGTATGAGTTCGACGCAGCTTGACTCTTTGTTCCGGGACCTTGAACAGGTGAGCACTGATGAATCTCCCCAAGTCGGACACCCCGGAGGAGGGCCTCAAAAGTCCTCAGAGGCGCGGACACTTGGCCTCGGATTGGCTGTTGTGGCACGTACTGTCCGAAACATGGATGGTCAACTTCGCTTGAAATCCGATGAGGGCCGGGGCTCGAGATTTGTCGTGCAACTGCCTTTCCATCTTCCCGACGAGTCGCCTTCCAGTGGTGGAGAGGGCGGCAACGAGGCATTGTCGGCTGCACACCCGCAGACTACAGCGTCGACAGCTCCTGCGTCCTTGACGACCGCTCCGGAAGGCGAGATTACACTGGTCGAGAGGGGGAGTTCTATCAACATCAGCACTGAACCGGAAAGGTTGGCTGCGCATGGCAGTATTGGTAGCCGGAAGAGTTGCGAGAGCGGTCGCAGTCATGTCAGTCAGAAAAGTGACGCCGAGAGGTTGATTGACGCCATTAAAACTCCACTATCTTTGACCGATCGGGAGCCTCAATATCCGACATCGCAGCTTGAAACTAAGGGCAGCTCTGTGAAGGCGTCACCCAAGGGTTCACTTGGCGGCTCGACTGGAGCTACAAGTCCGACTCACCAGCGTGCTCCGCCGTCTCCCACGCACGGTCGCAACGAACAGGGCGTCGCCCAGGTACGTGACTCCAAGACACCAATACGCCCTGTCAAGGTGCTAGACGAATACACGGACCTTCCCGAGCGTCCTCAAGCTGGAGACCATTCCGGCATCCTGTTTGAGATACCTAGTCAGACGCGCCTCCCCACGATAAAACCTGAGAGCGTCACGGCCAGTGGCGGGGCCGGGGAAGGCCGACCTCTACAGGTGTTGATTGCCGAAGACGATCCGATCAATTCAAAGATCATGCGAAAGCGGCTGGAAAGGTGCGGGCACGAGGTCTATCATGCAGTGAACGGACAGGACTGCGCTACGGCTTACAGAGAGCAATCGGCCACTTTTGATGTGGTTCTGATGGACATGCAGGTGAGCCGACAACTCGCTCTTCTCCAACTCTCTAGCTCCCTGACTTACTTATTCGAGATAGATGCCCATCGTCGACGGCCTTACCAGTACACAAATGATACGATCATTTGAGCTGACCCCCGGCCGCTCCGAGCCCTCAAAGCTGGCGCAAGACAACGGCCGGATCCCCATCATCGCCGTCTCAGCCTCTCTGGTCGAGGAGGATAAGCAGAAGTACATTGACGCGGGCTTCGACGGGTGGATTCTGAAACCCATTGATTTCAAGAGGCTGAACCACCTGCTGCATGGAATCCACGATGACGAGTCACGACAGTCGAGTCTATACGTTCCGGGGGAATGGGAGCGGGGAGGATGGTTCTTCGAGCGTGGTTCGACGACTGCGCCGCGGTTCTTTGGAACTAACGCCAACGAACGAGCATGAGAGCAAGATCTTGTCAGCGGGTTGAAGAATCCGCGACCTGGGCCTCCATACAGCGCTGGCATCGCGGTATGGGGTTTTAAGTTCATGGAGTCAAACAGCAGCATCTGCCGGAGAATCGGCTCCGCTTTGGTACAATGAGTCTCATACGAGGGCGTCGTCTGGTTTGAAAAAGAAAAAGAATGAAAGAAAAAGAAGACTGGTCCATGGAAAATGAGAAACAGGGACTCACATTTCAAAAGGGGACTCGAGCGACTGAACGAATTCGGTGATAATGGCGACCCACTTTACGACTACTGGAAACACGCGGAATGAGGGGCGCAGAGGCGCTTTGGTATGCATCACAGGAGAACAATCAAAGTTGGATGAATTTTGCTTTGGCATAGACTATGAAGGATATCAGCAATGGTAGGGGATCCGTTGAACGTACACGGGTAGGTAGGGCATGAGGAGGCCCTAGTCTTTGTTTTGCTTGTTGCCATTTTGCTCTTCTGCTATTCTCTTCCTATATATCACATGTACAGATCGCAGGGGCGGAGAGTGTCAGGAGGAGACGTCAGAGAGCTTGTACCACGGAGCACCTACTGCATGGAAGAATCGAGAGACTATTTTTTCACCATAGGACAAAGGGGTGGGTGGGGGTGGGAGAGAGAGGGTTGAAATAATACTCAGAATCGCTGTATCCTCGTCGTGGCTATATACAAAATCATATATCTCTATGGGTGCCGTCTATGTAAACAGTATATATGAACAAAAAAAAAGGCGGGTATAGTAGCGGCGGCATGTCCAAAATAGGGCCGCGGGATATATAACCAGGCTGCAAAACAAACAAGAGATTCATTTTTGAAGGGAATGCAGGCAAACAAAAAACTTCGTCATCGTCCTAGGAAGATCTTCTTCCACAGAGGAGTCTTCTTGTCCTCGTACCCCTCCTCCTTGACGTTGTGCCGACCGACGATGCTGAGGAAGACTTGGTCGAGGGTGGTGGGGCTGACGCTGTAGTGTCCCACGCACAGATCAGCCTTGTGCTCTTCGAGGAGGACGACGAGGTGGCCGATGGCGCTCTGGCTGAGGTCGGCCGGTTGGTTGGAGATGACGTCGCCCGTCTGGGCTTGGCCGGGGGTGGTGTTATTGTTGGTGCGGGCGAGAACATCGGCGGCACGGACTGAGAAGCGCAGCTGGCCGTGATATGTCTTCTCATCGATGTCTGCCGGCGGCAGGGTGTCGCGGACCCATTGGATGACTCGGGCCATCTCCTCAACGGTTGTGCGCGGCGCGGAGCGGTGAACGAGGTGGACGTGGAGGGCATCACCGAAGCGGTGACGAAGGTCGTCGGGAGTGCCCATGGCAAGCATGCGGCGGGCCATGATACCGGCGCGGCCGGCGAGGGCGTCAGCTTCCTCCATGGAGTGGGTTGTGAGGAGGATGGAGCGGCCGGGGACGGTGGAGGCGAGCGTCTTCCACATGATGCGCTTGGAGGCAGCGTCGAGGCCGGATGAGGGCTCATCGAGGAGTACCACGGTGGGGTTACCCATCAGGGCGATGCCGAGACTGAGCTTCCGCTTGTTTCCGCCGGAGAGGGCATGGGCCATGCGTGTTGAGAAGGCTTCAAGGCCGACGGCGTGGAGGACGGCAGTAACGTTGTGCTCCACGTCGGGAATGCCCCGAATCTTGGCATAGAACTCGAGATGCTCACGTACTGTCATGTGGTCCATAGCATCGATCTGGGGGCATACGCCGAGGTTGGCGCGGGCAGCGGGTAGGTTCGTAATCACGGACTGGTCCTCGACGAACACATCACCACCGTTGCGGCTAGGCTTGATGTCGCCGCGAATAAGAGAGATTGTGGTCGATTTCCCAGCTCCGTTGGGACCCAGGAGCGCAAACACCTCGCCGCGCTTAATCCCGAATGTGACATTATCCACGGCAATGTTGTCCTTGAAGGCCTTGGTCAAGTGCATGACGCGCAGACCATCCTCATGCGTACCCGAGCTTGCGACGCGGGTCAGCTCGTTGGCCACCTCCTCGTCCGACTGGTCCCCGCTAGGGGTAACCTCATCCTTCTTGAAGAGCCCGCGGAGCGACGAGCCCACGGATCCGCTGTCGAACCAGAGAAGGAGACCAAACAGGATCAGGGACTGGACAACAAGGTACAATATGGGAGCGCCATACTGCAGTATCCCTCCAGGATTCGACGACAATTTATCATCGTCACAGGCCGCGGAGAAGAGATTGACTGCCAAGAAGAGACCCCTCGTTGCCGATCCAATGGGGAATACGGCAGAGACAACAAAGTGGACGATGAGCAGGGCGTCGTCCATCTTCGCGGCCGAGACATAGGTGGTGACGCATATGTACGCAATGAGATAAGCTAGGAAGCCCACCGCCTGGATGCCCGCCGCCCAGGCGTACGTTGCCAGTTGGGTCTTGGTGAAAAGTGACACCACATATGCCATCAGGGTGGCCGTCAATCCGTACAGGAAGAGTACGACAAAGACGTATTCGAGATGGTACCAGATGCTCGACACTCCCGCCCAGATGGCCGTAGCAGCGGCGGCGCCGACGAGGGCGAAGGCAAAGTCAAAGAGCAGATACGCGATCCATAGCGGGAAGGGGCGCACGCCGTTCGAGTACTCCAGGCCACGCACAAACCGCCGGCGCTCGTTGCTGGGGTACAGGGCGAAGAAGGCAGGGTAGCACGCCAGAGCCAATCCCATGTAGGTCACCATATTGAGCGAGTCGCCCGTCTTGGGGCTGAAGGGGACGTTGAAGGGAGACCACGTCGTCTGGATCGTCGTGTTGGTGAGGATGGTATCGAGGAACTGCTGCGCGGTCAGGGGGCTCGTCACGAAGAGGTTGGCAACCCAGGCGATTGTGGGGTCAGTGTTGTCATCGCCCAGCCAGAGACCGGTTGTCAGGTTGGCGAACTTGTCGTCGACGAACTGGGTGAATTCATCGTATGTGTCCACGAGTTCGATGTTTTCGAGCGCAGACTGGCCGATGGCGCTGCTCTCGCCTCCGCCGGAGAATAAGGGCGCGAATAGCTCCGCCAATGAGTCGGTGGCCAACTGGGACGACGGTCCAGCTACGAAGAGGATCTTGTTATCCTCGTCTATACTTTGCGAGAAGGCATCTCCGGTGGTCGATTCCGACAGTTGGTCCGCAGGGGAGCAGCCAGGAGTGTCCTGGTTTCGTATGTAGAGAGACGTAAGGCCAGCGGCAGCAATAGGCAAGAGAAATGCAATCATGTACGTCAAGTAGCTCCTCTTGAGAATCGTCAGACGCTTCATGTAGAGGATGAATGCCTGCTTCAGATAGCCGATTCGGTGGCCATCTAGGAGCTTGAGTTCCTGAGAGGAATCCTGAGTATCGTCCTCGCTAGACTTCTCGTGAAGTTCAGCGCCACGATCAGTAGTGCGGAATGCCTCCTCCTCCTTAATTTCCTCGGCGACTTGCAAGAAGACATCCTCGATGGTTGGGCCGGAGAAGCGGTAGTCGGGGATGCCGGCCGACTCGAGCTCCTTGATGACTTGCGCAGAGAGACTCGATGATGGCGAGATGTAGGTGACCAGATCCAGAGTCTCCTTCTTCCTGACCCCTTCGATGTCAGGAGTGCCCTTGAGACCGGGGGACTTCTGAATCATGACCCTGTACCCGCCACCTAGCTTATCCTTGAGCTCTACAGACGAGCCGTCGGCCCGGAGAGTGCCCTTGGACAGAATGGCAATGTGGTCAGCGAGTAAATCGGCCTCGTCAAGGAAGTGGGTAGTCAGAATCATGGTTCGCCTCCCACGCTCAGCCAGAAGGATATCCCAGATCTTCCTGCGGGACAGCGGGTCGATGCCGCTGCTGACCTCATCAACACAGCACACGGCACTTCCACCAGTCAGCATCATCCCCAGTTGGAGCTTGCGCTTCTGGCCGCCGGATAGGGTCTTGGAGAGGGCCTTCCGCTTCTTTGTCAGGTCGATAGCTTCGATAAGCTCCCGGATCTCTTGCTTGGTAGCCCTGGCGCCGGGGCTCTTTAGACGGTTGAAGATATTTAGGTGCTCCTCCACGGTCAGGTCATCCCAGAGAACATTCTTCTGAGGCGCAATACCAAGGCCACCGGTGCCGTCGATGGTGATGGAGCCGCTTGTAAGCTTGTGCAATCCGGCGATGGCATCCAGAGTGGTACTCTTCCCGCTACCGTTGGCGCCGAGCAACGCAACGATCTGGCCGCGACCGACGTCGAAACTCAGGTGGTTGACAGCAGTGACTGACACGGCGGGCTTCGACTTTGTGGCGAACAGGCGCGAGAAGAAACCGGGGTTGTAGATCTTTGTGAAGCCGTCGAGCTTGACGGCGTTGTCGCCGAGGCTGCCGCGGCCGTCCGAGTCAGGGTGCTGGAACTGGCGTCCCTTGGTGGAGGTGCCATAGAGGGAGCGCTCGATGAGGGCACCGATCAGCGGGTAGACGAAGATGTGGACGATGAGCATGATGAAGAAGAAGATGCCAGGGAGCTCCCAGGAACCCTCCCTAGGCTGAGGGGGCATGTCGGTGAGGCTGGTGGCGCGCTCCTCCTTCTCAAAGCGAGCCATCAGGGTCACGAAGTAGACGAATGTACAGGGAGTGAAGAGGACGGATAGCGCGGCGACGACGGGAGTGGCGGGGCGGGTGATGGACTGGGCCAGGATGCCGAGCAACAGAGTGGCCAGGATGGCCGTGATGCCGCTCAGCTGGGCGCGCTTGAAAAAGGAGGCATAGAGTATGGACATGGAGGTGAGAGCCAAGCCAGCCAGGAGGATGAAGATGAGGACGATGCCGACGTTTGTGTTAGCAAAGACACCACCGCGGACAATGATGGAGGAGATGACCCAAGCGGGGGCATAGATGGCGCCGAAGGAGATGAAATGAGCAGTGATTCGAGCGGCGAGGGCCATCCACTGGTGACTGACGGGCATCATGGCATCGATGAGCTGGGACATGCCGCTCTCGCGCTCGGTAGCGACAAAGCCTGTGAGGTGGTAGGTGACCCAGATGACGGTGGCGATGAAGGTGACAGCCATGAAGTTGACGATGGCCTGCTGATAGACCTCGCGGATGCGGTCCTCGCGCTCCTCGGGGGTCAGGCTGGTGAAGACGAGCTCCTGGGTGTCGGCGAGGGGGTCGGCGTCCGGGTCGTCGAGCTGGCCGATGATGGTGTCGACGGCGCGTTGCATGGGCATCAGGTAGACCTGCTGGGGGTTGCTGGCCTTGTCAACCTCGACGGTGCGGGGGCTAGCGGCGAAGGCAGCATCGGTGCGGATGGTGTAGTTCCAGAGGCCGCCGTCGCCCTCGTCGGGGGAGGAGCGCATGACGACGGCGTTAAAGCAGGTGGTGACGCCGCGCAGGGTGCTGCGACACTCGAGGGCAACATCATCCTCGTTCTCGAGACGAACGGTGCGTACGCCGGCCCCGGTGCGGCCAATGTCGGTCTCGAGGCGGTCGAGGACGCGATCGATGTCGCCGCCGGCGAGGCCACTGTTGACGAGGACGACGGTGTCGCGGCCGCTACTGCTGCCGGAGCTCAGAGCGTCTGCGAGGGTCCTGACGGGGCGAACGTCGCCAACGCCGTACTCGGCGGGAGGGACAAAGAGGTTCTTGGCGAAGCTGAAGAAGGCGGAGAGGAGGATGGGCACGAGAAAGGCCATGCAGACGCATGTCAACGGATGGCGGAGGAGGGTGCATCGCCAGTTCTTGACCACCAGGGTCCAGATCTGCTTGGCCAAGGCCATGGTGGCGGGCGAAGACGGGCGCTGCGCCGGGGGATGCTCTTCTCTGTGGTTCCGGCAGGCTGGTTGGG